>CAUYRH010019171.1:0-24312 GCA_963574655.1 Perodicticus potto
TAATAACTGAGAAAATGCCAGGAAGGCTATGTTAATCAGTTTGATGAAAATAGTTCAGATTGTATATGAAACCAGCACATTGTACCCCTTGGTTGCACTATTGTACACAGCTATGATTTAATAATAAAGACAATAAAAAAAATAAAAAAATAAAAATGCTGTAGATCTGTGAAACTATTCACAAATTCCACTTTAAACAGAAAAGGTGCACCATTGTCAAAAGCTGCAACAGATTGGCAAACTCGACCCACATAAACTCTTGCCAACAGCCTCATGTGGTGGTACTGCCTGTCAAGCAGGAGAAGTGAGAACTAAATCATAAGCATAGCAGCCATCAATTTAGCCCTTATATCCTGTCAATGTTCTAATTGTGTGGGTCAGTCTGGAAGAAAGTCTTTGATATTTTAAATATACTCTAAAAATGAAGTGAAAACATAAAAGATGAATAAAATACATTAATAAAAATAAAAGGATTCATTCTGTAAAATTTAGCTTCAATCAAAAGGCTGCACTCAAGGACCTAGAAGGCCACAGGTCCCACGCCCTTGGTATGACGGATGGCTCCAAGCCTATAAACCTGTACAGCGTATTACTGAACTGAGCCCCATGGGCACTCGTAACACAATAGTATGTATTTGTTTATTTAAACATATCTCTACATAGAAAAGATATAATAAAAACATAATATAAAAGATTAAAATGGCATGCCGTATAGGACAGTGACCTTGAATGAAATCTGGAGGACTGGAAGTTGCTCTGGGTGGGTCAGTGAGTGAGTAGTGAGTGAATTTGAAGGTTTAGGACAGTATTATAGATTTTATAAAGTCTGTATGCTTAGGCTATACACTGTACGCTTAGTATAAAATATTTTTCTTTCTTCAATAATAATTTAACCTTAGCTTAGTATAAATTTTTAACTTTGGGTTTTTTTTTTCTTTTTTGAGACAGAGTCTCACCTTTTCACCCTAAGTAGAGTGCTGTGGCATCACAGCTCACAGCAATCTTAAACTCTTGGGCTCAAGCAATCTTCTTGCCTCAGCATCCTGAATAGCTGTGACTACAGGCACCCAACCACAACGCCAGGCTATTTTTTCTTTTTATTTTAGAGACAAGGGTCTCTCTCTTGCTGAGGCTCAAACTCCTGAGCTCAGGCAATCCACCCATCTTGGCCTCCCAAAGTGCTGGGATTAGAGGTGTGAGAGCCTGGCCTAGCCTCTTAACTTTATGAACTTTTTTCTTTTTTTGACTCTTGTAATAATACTTATCTTAAAACATACATTGTATAGCCATACAAAAATAGTTTTCTTTATATCTATATTCTGTAAACTTTTTGCATTTTAATATTTTTATTTTGTTTTGTTACCTTTAAAACTCTCTTGTTAAACACTAAGATTTAAAAAAACGCATGTTAGGCTGATTCTATACAGCATCAAGATCAGCAGTATCACCATCTCTTACCTCCACATCTTGTCTCCCTGGAAGGTCTTTAGAGGCCTAACATTCATGGAGCTGTCATCTAATGTGATCTCATGCTTTCTTCTTGGAGTACCTCCTAAGAACCTGCCTGACTTTATTTTATAGCTTACTTCATTTTTAGTAAGTACAAGGGGTACACTATAAAATAACGATAAATGGTGTAGTATAGTAAATATGTAAACCAATAGCCTGATTATTATTATCAAGTATTATGTACTATCCAGTACATTATTATACTAGATTTCTATATGACTGGCTGTGTGATAGATTTGTTTACACCAGCATCACCACAAGTACATGAGTAATGTACTACTCCGTGATGCCTGGATGGCAGTGATGTCAGTGGGTGATAGGAAATTCTCAGCTCCATTATGATCTTATGGAACTGCCAGTGACGGAAATGTCATCATGTGGCACAAGATTGTACTGCATTGTTTGTTTAATTTGTGTTATTTTTTAATTGTTGCTTTGTTATTTTTTATTCTCCCCCCAAATACTTTCTAGCTGAGGTTGGTCGAACCTGCAGATGCAGAAGCTGTGGGTACAGAGGCCCAACTGTAGTTGCAACACAGACTGGATGGCCACAAAGCCCAAAATATTTACTATGTGGTACTTTGTAGTAAAAATTTGCTGATGGAAATAGTGCGTTAGTTAAGGGGGCAGAAGATAATGACTTGAACTCACACAGGAGGACTAGAGAGGAGCTGAAGATGCAATTACTACTTAGGAGGCAGTGAGGATAGAATTTGGTGACCGATAGGGTTGCAGGGAAAGGCAGAGATGTGAGAGACCCAGGAATCTTGGAGGTTTTCCTAGTTCTAGAACTCCTTTTGATACAGTTTTGGCATTGTGTCTTGCAAAAAAGATGCAAAAGAAGCTGTCTGCATCCCCAAGGAGCTTCACATCCAGTAGAACAGAAAACATGTGTACACACAAATATTTAAGGTTGAATCTGATTAGGTCATGGAATTTTAGGGAAGAGAGATGATGTCTAGTTGAAAGTTCAGTGGAAGTTTACAGGGAGAAGGATTGTTTGAATTTTTGAAGAATAGGAAAGAATTAGACACAAAAATGGATGGCAGGAAGCACATCTTGGACAGAGAAGCTGTAGGAATGTGGGTGCAGATGTGGACACCAGACAGGGAAAGACAGGAGCGTCAACTTCAGGAGCGTGGCCTTTAGTGGACAGGCAACGGAGAGCTTCCAGATTTGAGCAGGAGCTGTACTTTGGTTACTCTGGCAATGAGATTAGTCACTTAAATAGGGAAGAGACCAAGACAGAAAAGGAAACTAACATTTGTCTTTCAAAGCTTGGCTTTGCTCTCTCAGCAAACACCTGTCCTTGCTACTTGCCCCTGTAACATCCTAGGGCTCCCCGGATCAGAGCACTCATTATGCTGTGTTGTGATTGTTTACACGTCTGTAGGACACAAGGGATCAGGAACTCTGACATTGTATGTGAAGTATGGCACAGCTGGTAAGACATATCTGGACTTGATTCCTATTTGTTTTCAAAAAAATTTGTTCCTAATTGACAACATTTTATATATTTATCATGAACACCATGATATTTTGAAAGATGTCTATATTATAGAATGGCTGAATCACTCTAATTAACATATTCATGACCTCATATATACTTCTTTTCTTTTTTGCAAGGAGAACACTTGAAATCTACTAGCTATAGTCACTATTGACTTCTATTTGACCTACCTCTCAATGCCTTTGTTTTAAGAGCCTTGGGAGGAATAATTACAACTGCTTCTATAATTAGTAATAATTATAACCATTTGTTGTGATTATTAAATGATTTAATGTGTGAAAAGCACTTAGTGGCTGGCAAGTGGTGAGGGTTAATAAATGTTATTGATTTTTATTCCCAGTGCCTAGCTCAGTGTTTGGAAACTAATGAGGATTGAGTTGAATGAGTGAGTTTGAGTGCCTATAATGACATATAGTGAATTTAAGTGGCTATAACTTGACATTGGTTATTTTGGATTCTCCTCACACCACCCCTGCAAGGAAAGTATTATTTCTAATTTTGGAGAGTACGAAGGGCCTCTAATGGGAACGACAGAGCAGGACCCAGAAAGGGACTTACCAGCCCCTGATTAATGAGGAGCTGGTGGGAGGGAGAAAGTTTTAAAAGATGAGAGTAATGGATGGAGGGAAGTCCTGGAGGAGCTGGAGAGAGGGAGTGGAACCAAACGCACAGGTGAAGGCCTCTGACCGCTTTCCCGAACCAACGCTCAGGGATTACAGAGTGCAAACCTGCCGGGGTGGGAGGGAAAACCCATTAGCTGAGCAGGAGCTGGGCAGGGTTAGGAAGCCTGTTAAAGAAAGACTCAAAGAAGACCTCAAGTCCTTGAGTGACTAGAGGAATGACGGTGTCATTGATATGTAGGTCACTATGGAAGTTTTGAGACAGATCACTTCATGGTCCATTATTTTGTTTCCAAGGAACGTAGCTGACAGTGCCCTTTCTTTTTCACCCATGCAAGTTTCAGCTTGCTCAGCTTATTGGTGTTGCTCAGAGGGCTTCATTTGTTTTCCATCATGTGGATTTTAGATTTCTTGATTTTTGTATATCTCAAAACTTTCTTAATGACCCAGGACAGATAGGAATGGGTAGATTTGTTCTGAGGGGGTGTGAATTTACAGATTTATCTTTAAATATAAAGAGTTGAATACTCCCATACACTGAGCAGTGCATTGGAGATGTGGCCTGGAGCTGGGGTGAGAGGTGAGAACTGGAAGGTGAGCCTGGCGCTGTGGATCGAAATCCAGGGCATGGCATTTAGAAGCATAGCGCAGGTTAGTTAGCCCCACAGGCTGGTTCTTGACTCAACAAAGACCCTGAGGCCCATCCCTGACACATCATCCTTAGCCTATTTGTGACACTGGACTTCTTCCTTGGCCACAAAGACGTGGCAAGTACCAGGGTACAATTAGTCATCTCTCAGCATCTTTCTGCATGAAAGACAGTCAGTGCCTGCAGCCAGGTGAAGCTCTCTAACACAGGGAAGAGGAGATAGGATGTCAGCTCCTTTATAGGCTTTGGTGCTGCATACAGAGCCAAGCCTCTCCAGCCTATCCTCTGCACAGAGCTCTGGAAAAGAAGTGAATCTGCTTAAAACTAGTTTCCTCCTTCCCCAACCCCGAAGAATTCAATGTAAGTGAACCATTTGGTCAGAGAGGGTCATAAACACATCATAAAATCTGACCTTTCCAAGAGGGGATTATCTATAAATAACTGCGGTTATCCCCTGGTGCTAGCATAAGCCTGGTGGAGGGGCAGTGGGGAGACCTACTTCCTCGGTTCCCTGGGCATCACTCTGAGAGGTGAGCAGAAGAAGGGCTTTGCAGAGGCTCAAATATAAGCCCTTGCAGTCATATACCCAATTTCCTCTGGCAGGGGCCACTACTGCTTTAATGGGGCTCCTTCTGCTTTGCTGAGCAATGGAATGTGGCTACCAGGAAAAGAATAAGGTTTCTGTTTCTAAATATGTTGCTGGTGAAGCTCCTTTTAAAATATTAATTGTGGCAACTTTGGAAGCGCATAAAAGAACTGACAATCATGTTTGCTCAGACCACAGAAGGTTTAATTTCAAAATGTGGTTTTGAATGGCTATTTTTTTCTTCTGCCTGTAAGCAATGGATTCATCAAAATCCTTTCTTCTGAATAAAAGAAGAGCACCTAATGGTGTCCACTGAGTGTCATTAATGTGGAGGAGGCAAGTGAGATGAGGGAGGGCCACGTCATGATGGTACGCTGAGTCATGCGCTGAGTGCCTTTCCTGAGGTCTCCTAGCTGATCGTGAGGCCGTCATAGACTCAGAGAGGAGGCCATGGAAACCCCCTGTTGTGGGTCTAGCAGATCCCTTGGCTTTCCGTGGTGGGTGAGACTCTAACCTGTTTGTAAAGACTCCGCATGCAGAGATCACCACATAGTTACTTAGTAACTATCCCAAGGAAATCTTTGCTTGTTTACTAAATCAGCAACTCATTTCCTCTCCATAATTTCCTTATCCTAAATATGTCTTGAATGAGAATTATGGAATCCAGTGGCTGGATGTGGATTTATCTATTTATTTATTTTTTGAGGCAGAGTCTGTTGCCCTGGTTAGAGTGTCATGGCATCATACCTCACAGCAACCTCTAATTCCTGGGCTCAAGTGATTCTCTTGCCTCAGCCTCCCAAGTAGCTAGAACTATAGGTGCCTGCCACAAAGCCCAGCTATTTTTTCTCTTTTTGGTAGAGAAAGGATCTTACTCTTGCTCAGACTGGTCTCAAACTGTTGAGTTCAATCAGTCCACCCACCTCAGCCTCTCAGAGTGCTAGGATTATAGGCATGAGCCACCTCACCCAGCTGTCTGGAAGTTTTATAAGCCTGATGGTATGAACTAGATTGTAATTTTTTTGAGAGTGGAGACCATATCTTTCATATGTTCTTTTTTTAATTTCAATACCTATGAGGCCTAGAAAATGATAACTACTTTTACAAAGATTTAAAGAAAATGGTGTAGACCTTGTATCTAATGGAAGACACACAAGCAGGTGAAAATTGAGTTTTGAGAGAGGGGTAACAGTGTCTTAGACACTACAATGGTTTGAGGCCCTCCAAAGCTCAAACCTATGTGACAAAATTTAGCATTTATTTCATAGGAGTGATTAGGAAATTAATGTCTAGAAAGGCTTTGGGAGTGAAAGGAGCTTTATGACAAAAAAAAAAAAAAAGGTGAGCAGCACTGGTGGTTACAGAAGAAAGAGCCCTGTGTTTTGGAGTTAGAAGGTCTTTATTCAGAGTCTGTGCTCAGTCACCCCCAGTGTGACTTTTCTCTCTGAGCTTCAGGTGTTGTCATCTGTGAAACAGTGATAGTAATCCATGGGGGTGGGTGGCTTTATTCACTTCCCTCTGTCATACTCTGTACCTGGTACAGGGACCATCACGGGGTTAGCTCTTAATAAGAATTCATTGAATGAATGAGTAAAGGAATGGCAGGTTCTCCCTGAAAAGGTCGTTTGAATAATTGAGTCGACACTGTAAAACTCCTAACTTAGTAATTGGCACATTTGAGGTGCCCAGTCAACGACAAGTGCCTCACTCTGCCCTCTGTCCCCCCACTGTCCTGCACACACAGACTTCATGGGTGAGGACATGAGAACTAGACAGGACAAGTGACTTTCCTAATGTCACAGAGCAAGACTTTGACTCTGCTGAAAGTCACAGCAAGTTCTCCCATTTCCAAGGGAGCCTTATTTGATTAATTACTATGACACACATTTTCTTAGTATATTAACTACATTCTCTATATTCTTGGAAAGAAAGTTCTTGCATCACTGAAGTATAATAAGCCATATCTAAATTGATTTTGATTGGGCACCATCTGGATGCACTAAGCACAAATTCACACGGCTGGAGCCATAAGGCAAGTGCTCTATCCTGCCAATAAAAGGGTCTTGAAAGGGCTTTTGGGAAGCATTGTGAGGGGCAAACTGACGCATAGCACCCTCTCCAGCGGAACGCTCAGATAATCCGGGTAGGAGGGCTGGCAGGCACAGCAGAATGGTTTGGAAAAGCCAGACGTCCATATGGCAAGGGGCTGGGTAAATGAGGACACGCTGTCGGGGTTCTGCTAAGCGTCTTCCCAAAGTTGTATGTATAAACCCCACGTTGTACACAAATATATCCACCTAAGAATCAGAAAATCACATTTGGGAAGGTAGAATCATCTCTAAGAACTTTCAAGTCATCAATTTCAGAGGCAATTCAAGTAGCAAGAAGCAAACATTTCTTTCTCCTGCTGAAAGGAATGTTCTTCCTTCTCATTCCAACATGATATGTAGTGGTATAATGCTCTTACTGTTGTTAGTAAATCCATGTTGAGGGTAGAGACTATATATCAGGCTCTTTGTCTAATAACCCTGTTTTCTAGCCTTGCAGATAGCTGTTCCTCAAAAATGGATGTTGAACAAATGAATGTATTTTACAACTGAAGGGAAAAGAGGGCAGATCTAACATTGATCACCTTTATGTTCTAGACACTGTGTGGTGTACATTACAGCTATTATTTCATCAGACGTTTATGTTCAACACGTAAGTAATCTTCTCAATGTCACAAAATTATTAAGTGGTCAAGATTGGAGTCAACCAAGGTTGCTTCTCATTCCAGAGACTATGTTTATTAAGAAAAAAGCATTCTTTCAGTAGTCATGAGAATGCACTCCACAGACCTCCTACTATTAGTAGTTTAATTGACCAAAGACCCAGCTGCTGTTCTCTGACAATTGTCTCCATTGTTGCACAGAGGCTGCATCTCCCTCAGGCAGCTCCCAGCCAGTAGCTGCGGGCAGCAGGGATGATGTGGTGGGCTGACTTTGGCTTGGTCTTCAGGTAGACCGGGATGGTCCCACTCAACCTTCCTTCCAGTCTGGCTCTTCCACTGAGGTCAGATGTGCATCATGATCTGATGACTCTTTCATCCTCCTCCGACTTCCTCTCTGTTTTTTTCTCATAGATGTTTCCCCCAATAAAATGCTTGAACATTTAATCCATTCTTGGAAGCTGCTTTTTAGAGGATCTAATTCTAAAGTTCTAAATGTTTGCCCAATTCCAAACTGAGATTCTTAGCTCGAGTTTATTTTTATCAAACATTTCCCCCGAATACTCCGTGTGTTAGAAGTGAATGAATGTGTACTCTCTACCCGTGATGGTCTGGGAACTGCAACAAGTGAGAGATTTGTTGGAAGCTCAAGTTTCATCCCTTAATGACCTGTCCAGGGTCTGTATTCACTGGAAGATCACAAGATCCATGAAGTCAGAATCCATGACTATCTTTTTACTGATATATGCCCATTGTTCAGAAAAGTAGCTGGCGCACAATAGCTAGCTAAATGAAATTGCTGTATAAATGGAACAAAATTGAAAAATCATTTTTCTACTCCATAGTATAGTCATGTTTGATTTTTTAATTTTAAAGAAAAACCTTTTATCCTCAGCAAAGTTGAATTTAAAGGCCATTTTAAATGCAACATTTCACCTTTGCTCTTTAGCATGTCAATATATTCTCTACAAGTGAAAATATTCTTTTGTGAGAGTTATGAGCTGTCTGGTACATCCCAAGATTGGTGTTGGGACGATAGCCCAGTCCTTTCACTTCTTCGTTCAAGGTTGTCTCTTATTTATTCACCTTTTTTTTAAAGACTTATCTCTTATCATCACAATGTAACTGGAGAAAGTTTTCTTCCCATTTTGACAGTTTAGGCATTTCTATTGCAATGAACTCTATGCATGTTGCTATTTTTCTTTGTATACATTGTATTCCCTCCTAGCTTTATTTGGCCTATCACTATTTATCCAATTCACTTTTATAAACTCATAATATAATATGCAAATTTCAATTCTTACCTTTTGGTTTGGATCATGTGGAAATTCAGGAAGGGAGGACTGGGTTTAATCTTTGACCTCACTGGACCTTTTCTCTCACTTGTCTCTGAATCAGAGAACACAAATCTTTCACTCCATCTTTTCTGAGGATGGAGTTTGGTTCTATTAAATTTTGGAGAAAAGCCTCCAAGAGGCTCCATAGTGTTGCCTAATTGCCCTCTCTGCCATGTGCAGCCCTAACACTCAGAGATGCATTTTCTCTCACCCTTAACTAGGTAAAACCCAAAGAGGCAACTCCTCTTCAGTTCTCACTAAAAGCCTGGGGGACATAGTTGGATCTCCTTCGGTCACAACCCTCATCTGATCTATTAATAACCACTGCTGGTTCTACCATCAGGATGCATCTAGAATCCAGCCAATTCTTGCCACCTTCACTGCTGCCTTTTGGAAGGAGACCATCTCCAGTCTGCAATGTCAGTCATCTCCTCACTGACTTCCTTCCACCCTTGACCCTGACAGTCTGTCCTCAGAACCTTCAGTGTGTGAGAAGATGGTGGCAGTCTCCTCCAACCTGCCACTGAAAGCTCCAGTCCAGACTGTGACCGCCGAGGTCCTGCTCAGCTCTTTGCATGAGTCTCATGAACTCATTTTGCTCTGCTCCAGCCACACTGGCTTCCTGTCTATGTCTTAAATGTGACAACCAGGCCAGGCATGGTGGCTCATACCTGTAATCCCAGCACTTTGGGAGGCTGAGGCGAGTGGATTGCTTGAGTTTAGGAGTTCAAGACCAGCTTGAGCAGGAGCAAGACTCCATCTCTAAAAATAGCTGGGCATTTGACGGACATCTGTCTTCTTAGCTACTTGGGAGGCTGAGGCAAGAGGATCACTTGAACCCAAGACTTTGAGTTTGCTGTGAACTACAGAGAGTAACCAAGTGAGACTCTTGTCTCAAAAAAAAAAAAAAAAAAAAAAAAAAGGCAGCCACATTCCAACTTCAGTGATTTTGGACATAGAGGTCTCTGCCTGGAAGGCTGTTTCCCTAGGTTTCTGCATGGCTTATTCCTTTCCTTCTTTCCAGCCCAGGTATCATTATCTCAATGCAGGCTTCTTCTGCCAGCCTTTTTTTTGTTTTGAGACAGAGTCTCACTATGTGGCTCTCAGTAGAGTGCTGTGGAGTCACTGCTCACAACAACCTCATACTCTTGGGTGTAAGCGATTCTCTTGCCTCAGCCTCCCAAGTAGCTGGGACTAAGGGTGTCCAACAAAATGCCCAGCTATTTTTGTTGTTGTTGTTGTCATTGTTGTTTGGTGGGCCCAGGCCAGGTTTGAACCTGCCAGCCCCAGCGTATGTGGCCGGCACCCTAACCACTGAGTTACGGGTGCTGAGCCATCTGCTGGCCTTTTTAAAATTGCAAACCCTCCCACCCTATACTCTTCATAAGCGTCAGCCTTATAGTCTTAAGCTTGACCCCCTTAATTAGTTTTTTAAAAATAAGTCAGTCTCTCCCCATTATATAATAAAAGCCTCATGAGGGCAAGAATTTTTTATTTGATTACTGCAGAATCCCCATTGTTTCAAACAGCCCCCGGAATGTAGTAGGCACTGAAGAAATGTTTGTTGAGTCAACAGGAGACATTCTGCCTCCTGGCTCATCCTTGTCCCACCTGGGATAGGAAACGGTTACCTGCTCTGTGAGGGCTTCCCAGTCATTAAAACCAAGCATGGGGTTTGGTTAATAAATGGAGCACTTTGGATATACATCTTTTATAGCATTGATCTATGGTCCATATTTCCATAAATGTCATTGACATTTTCTTCCTGAATTATGATCACCTCAAGGGAAGGGATGATAATTTATTAATCTAGGTACCCCTGACATTTAGAACAATGCCTGGTATACAACAGCAGTTGAATAAATTAATGAATGAGTAGCTCAAGAGGAACAAAGCTATCAGCAAATATGTTTCTACTTTAGGGTAGTAACTAGTACCTGACTATCATCCTTAGGTGGTAACAGTGATGACAGTCACCCCTGAGACTGAAATGAAGTGTCTTTAAGATTTCTTTGAAAAGTCAGATTAGGGTTTAGCTTCTTTGCTTCTATCTCATTATGGCCAAGGACTAGAGGGCCAAAATGCCAGTTTTGGTTCCATTGCCTAAGCTGGTTTTCTAGTAAATTGTCCTATGAGGCAAAACTGGGAACTTGATAAAACAGTCAAGATAAATTAGTAAATCCAGGTCAGTCAAACACAAAGGCGTTGACCACGTCCTTACGATCACTTAGGTCTAACCAGGAAGGCACTGGGATCAGTATGTGTTATCGCCTGGGTGGTTGTGTCTTTCCCCAAATTTATATGGTGAAATCCTAACCCTGAAAATGATGGTTTGAGGAGGTGGTGCTTTTGGAAAGTAATTAGAAAGTAAGGCCAGAGCGCTTGTGATTAGGATTAATGTTCTTGTAAAAGAGACACCAGAGAGCTAGTTCACCCCTCTCATTATGTGAAGACACACTGAGAAGTTGCTGTCTGTGACCTTTACCCAGACACTGAATTTCTAGTGCCTTGATCTTGAACTTCCCAGTCTCGAGAATTGTGAGAAATAAATTACTATTATTTATAAGACACCCAGTATTTTGTGATAGCAGCTTAAATGGGCTAGACAGTATAATGAGATTATTCTAGCAAGATTTTTATTCATTTATTATTTTGTTTAATGTAATGTAATTTAATTTTTTTCTTTTCTTTCTTTCTTTTTTTTTGAGACGGAGTCTCACTCTGCCACCATGGTTAGAATGCTGTGGTATCATGGCTCACAACAACTTCAAACTCTTGGGCTCAAGCAATCCTCTTCCCTCAGTCTCCAAAGTAGCTGGGACTACAGGTGCCTGCCACAACCTCTGGATAGTTTTTTTATTTTTTAGTAGAGATGGGGTCACTCTCTTACTCAGGCTGGTCTCGAAATCCTGAGCTCAAGTAATCCTACTGCCTCAGCCTTGCAAAGTGCTAGGATTACAGGCATGAGCTGGCTTAAATTTATTTTATTTTATTTATTTATTTATTTATTTTTTTGAGACAGCGTCTCAAGCTGTCGCCCTCAGTAGAGTGCTGTGGTATCACAGCTCATGGCAACCTCCAACTCCTGGGCTAAAACGATTCTCCTGCCTCAGCCTCCCCCGTAGCTGGGACTACAGGCGCCCACTACAACGCCCGACTATTTTTTGGTTGTTGTCATCGTTGTTTTGGTGGGAGCGGGCTGGATTAGAACCTGCTAGTTCTGGTGTATGTGGCTGGCGCCTTAGCCACTTGAGCTACAGGCATCAAGCCTATTTTATTTTTTAAAAGAGGCATTTTTCTCAAGAATGAGGCCTTGGAGAAATTTTCCCAGTATACTTTTTATTTGGAAAACAAAATCCATAGAAATAGAAAACATATGCAGTGACATATAGATTTAATGCGTATTTAAAGCCTCTGTTGGATAAGGAAGGCCGGGGAAATGAAGCTTCGCACTCTACTTCCTCCCAGTACCTTAGGGGGTTGAGAGAGTTGCTGCTGTCTGGGCGGTAAAGCAAGCCATGCACGTCTATCTGCCGAAGGTTGGCACAAGGCTGGTACAATATTTCACCATCAGTGAGTAGGAGAAGGTAAAAACACAAATCCAATTTAATTTTTGTGGCTCAACAGGAGCACATATTTGTTTTTTTACAAAACTGGTTGTTGCTAAGTTTCCCCCAAGAGAAACTAAAATCTTTTCCTTTGCAATGGACAATTCCTAAGGGTGGAGCAAGGAAATGCCGAAAATAATCAGGAAAGAAATTCTGTATTTTAAAAGTGCCCTACTTTTCCATTTTCTCTCTATTAAAAATTCAGCTACTGTTGAGCGCAGATAGTGAAAACACGCCGCCTCACTGATGTGTTTAACGACGTGGTCCTTAAAACAAAAGGATACATTGTGATCTGAAAATATTCCACCCAGTTATGAAAGCAAATGGTTCCTTGCCAAGGGAATCTGCTATAAATTCAAGAAAACTCTTTGCAGGGTTCAGTGAAGGCATCAAATCTGTGTTTTTCAACAGCAAAATTGGTGATGTGTGTATATGCGTGTGTGCGTGTGTTTATCTATCTATATCTATACCACATATGGATCTTTGCTTCTTATATTAAAAAAGGCAAAATGAACAAAACACCACCAGTAAAAGATGCCGCCCCAGATGGTGTGCCCATCCATGTGGATAAGCGTCAGTGAGAAGACCAGCGCACACTCTGTTCTCCGTGTCCCCCTGCTGGGCACCCGGCCCTGAGTCACCCTCTGCTGTCCCTGGTCACACCTCCCGTGTGTGTCGCTGTCTGTTCACTCCACAGTCTGTAGGCCTCACCTGCTTCAGAGATGCTGTTCCTTTTCTGCTTGCTGCAAACCAGGTTGGATTGCTGCCGCTTCTCCACGGTGACCACAGTACAACACCTCTGGGTAGCTGTCACCCTTGTCACAGTGACTCTGCCCCTTCTGTTGGCTGTTTGGCCACTGTTTTGACACTGAAGCTACAGTCACTATCCTGATTAATGAGAGCTATGGCGTGTAGGGATACTAATTAAGTGGCCCAGTAAGCTGCATGTGAACTTGGCGTGGTACTCCGGAGTCACGGTTACAAGCTACAGCAGAGGGGGCTGGCTTCTCTGAGGTTCTTTTAAAGGCCTTTTTCCTGATCTCTCAGACTTTATGCCTTTCTTGATTCTCCCCATTCCTAAATTTTCATGTACTGAATTTTTGAAAATGCAACCAAAAGACCATAATACTCTGCTAGAAACAAAACAAAACAAAAAACTATCCATTATGGATCAAACACAGTCTAAGCTCTTAAGTCTGACATTCAAGGCTCCATGCTTGCATGCATTACACCAGGAGCTCCAGTAACTTTTTTATCTTGGTGCCGATAAATGATGACTATAACAATATTATTGTGTGGTTTTATCGGGCCTTATTAATTATAAAGAGCATTCACTTTCATTGCCGTAACAAGCTCACTATTCCCAGCCCTCATATAAGGAAAAC
This sequence comes from Perodicticus potto, assembly GCA_963574655.1. Classification (NCBI taxonomy): domain Eukaryota; kingdom Metazoa; phylum Chordata; class Mammalia; order Primates; family Lorisidae; genus Perodicticus; species Perodicticus potto. The sequence goes on from CAUYRH010019171.1 coordinate 13,912, forward strand.
AAGCCTTAAGATACACTAGCACACATTCGGGAGCTTGTAGGAGGCTTCAGAACACTTTGCAGGAACATTCAGGAATTCTGAAGAGCACCATTTGGCATTCGTTTGTAAAACTTAAGGGATTTGAATAATAACCTGGAGACCTGAATCATATTACACCAGGCCAAGGTTCTCTTATTTTTTCCCCCCACTTTTGCTAAGTACATCAAATACTCTAAACTGATTACTTGAGCTTGTCTCACTCCTCTGGCAATGCAGACCGACTCCAGGGTGTTCTCTAAATTTTTCCTCATTTAGACACGTTAAGAGCATCATATCTACTGAGTGTTGAGGCCCCTGGAGGCTGAGGCATGGCTCTAATCATTGGGCTGAAAGTAATTGTTTCAATAATCCCAAGCAGGACGAGCACCCAGTCTGAGTGTATCATTATCTTGCCACAGCCTTGATTACTTGTTAGAGTTGTAAGGGGTGAGGAAGGTGCTTTGATCTTGGATGCAAATGCCATTGTCACCTTTTCTGGAGAAGAAAGCTGCAATGCAACTTTTAAAACTCCAGCATAATTCTGAGCACTTAATGTGCGCTCAATAATTATTGGTGGGAGGCTGAAACAAATAGAAACATTGAAACATTTTCTCTGCCTTTAATGGTGATGAGCAAGTATTTTTGCTGTCTGGAAAGACATTAGCATCCGGACTCCATCACCCCGGGACCAGTGCTCTTGGATTCAGAGGCTCCACACACTCCTTGGACTCAGACGGAGGTCTAAGTGTAGGCATTCTCATATTGTCAGTTTCCCTAAACTTCTGAATGTTGAATGAGCAAAAGAGGATGAAATAATGTGGAGATAGAGGAAATGCTGCCCTAGGACTTTAGCATTTTGGATCCCAACCACATGGCAGATAGAATCATCTTACTGGCAAGAAAGACGGGCTTTTGCCATCAAGAATCTTCTACATGATGGTCTGAGGGTACGATTCTTATTTGATTGAACTTGGATTTTCCCCTAAACCTAATTGGGTAGGGATGATTATTCTCTGATCCATAAACAAGAATGCCAACGACCAAAATAAAAAAAAAAAAAAAAAAAAAAAGAATGCCAACGACTAGAGAGGTTAAGTAAGTTGTTCAAATTTGCAAAGCTAGTAAATGACAGAATTAGGACTCTTTTCAGCCATCCCTGATGGTGGCACCTGTGACTTCTCTTGCATGTCACTCTGTTTTGTAGTGTGGATATGGAAGATACAGCAGGAGAATGGAGTGCTGTGTGCTATACAGAGTTGATCTTGACCCTCAGTGGCTCAACATCTTGAGCTTCCCTCAGCGGCTGATGTTACTATTCCCATTTGCAGAGGAACAAACTGAGACTTGGAAACTGTAAGCAAATCCTATCCAACTTTCTGTACTAAGGTTTTACTTGGTGATTGTTTTTAAATAGCTACAACTTACATCAGTCCTGGTATACAGTATGAGTTTTCATGATTTGGTTTGGGGACGTATAGATGTTCAATTCTTTGACAAGGACAATCCTCGCAGAGTAGAGAGTTTATAGCACAGGAGAAAATATGGGGGTGGATGGTAGTTGACAGGCCTCCTTTCAATATAATATTTTATTATTTTAGGAGTCAAAATCTAAATGTGCATAGCTGAATATAAGGCAAGTAGTCCATTATTTTTTACTTATTTATTTTTAATATCTTTTGGACCTTCTGCATGAGAAAAAAACAGAACGAGATAATAAATGCATGCTTCACTGGAAATAGATTTTCAGCATCTAGGTTAGAGTACAGGACAACCAGGTACCAGAAAGATCGTTTTCCACAGACTGAACTCTACTCTGTTTGAATCTGTACTTGAAAATGAGAACTTCTTATCTGAGAGGCTGGTGGGACTGAGAGGCCGCCCAGCTGTTTACAGATGTTTTCACCTGTAGGAACTTCACCCGGAGTCATTAAGTTAATGGCTTGGCTGTGACCTTGTGATTTATCAGTGAAATTGCTCTTCTGAGTGCAGAGTATATAATACGGTGGTCAGCTCATAATTCACGCTGTTGCATAGCAGCAGTGATCATGTGTAAGATGAACCGTTTGGAAATCAAGGCCATTGTGCCATGATTCAGGCTCATGGATTGTGTGACAGAAACTATTCGGGTATAATTTAACCTTCATGAGCAGAGGATGTGTCCATGGAAATCATGAGAGATTCTCTGGTGTGTTGGATTTTGCTTTCTGGCATCTCATGACCCTTATGCTCTGCATAAATTACCACATTAGGGGTTTAGATTGGGCTTTAAAAAGCAGATCATGCCTTTTCTCTTTGCGGTGACATTGGATTATAGACTGACATCTGAATGTGTCAGAATAAAAGCAACTCGGAATTTAGGAGGATGGTTGGATTACGATAAAGCTTTCAGAATACTCCAAGCACTTCTACAGCAGCCAAAGGATTTTCAGGGCCATAGGGGCACAGAATAATCAGTTCTAATTCTTTTCTCTCAGGCTTATGGCCTCTAAAGAAGCTTAATAATTAAAGATGTACACCATCAGAACGTTTCATATAACTGCTAGAACTTCCATATAACTGCTTGTTTGGCCTCATCCTAATAGCTAACAGAACCCAGAGCAAATCAAAAGGAGTAAGAATTTTAAGTGGTTTTAAGGCTAGAGTGTCTGTGATAGCATCCAGGTTGCTGACCTGGAATGCAGGAATTAGACCATTAGTGTGTATTTGCTGGTCAGGACTGTAGCCTGCCCACCCCTTCTTGGAAAGAGACTCGCCCATTTTAAGCCACCCACAAACACTTCCCTTGGTTCATTTAGGACTTTTGTTTTTCTCTGACAGACCACACAGCACGTCCTGTGGATCAGGTGAAACATGGTGACTGTAGCACGCTCGCTTTCCTCTGGAACGGGCGCGTTTCTTCTGCCCAGGTTTCCGTCAGTCGCGAAGTCTGACCACTTTGCATTTCTTGGATGTGTTAGAAAAGGCTCACCTAGCAATATCAGCTGAATTTGGTAAAACAACTTCCAACGGGTATTTCTAAGTTGGGGAGCATTGAATAACAGTACTTTCTTTAAAATACATTTGCCAAGTAGACTTATTACTCATAATAATTAACCACAATATACTGAGAGTAATTCTCCCTACTGCGGAGAAGGATACAAAGGAGCTGGGCCCGGCCCTGATGAACCGGTGACTCTTCTTATGCTGGTTGTGTTCTTGGAGTATGCTAAGTTGTCTCCCACTATGGCGCTCCAAATGATTCCCATGCTGAATTGTCTCCCACTATGGCGCTCCAAATGATTCCCATGTCCTGGTGTTTGGGCCCTCGTGCAATCCCTTCCTGTGAGTGTGGGCTGGACCTAGTGACTGGCTTTTAACAAATGGAATATGGCAAAAGTCATGGGATGATCCCTTCTGAGGGTAGGTTACAGAAGGCTGTGCCTGGCATCAAGCTGGTGCCCTGTGGCTATCTCCCTCACTCTGACGAGGCCAGCTGCTGTGTGGAAAGGTCCATGTGTCAAGGAGCTAAGGCCAAAGAGCTTCCGGCCAACAGCCAATAAGTTGCTGAGGCCCTTAGTCGAACAAACTGCAAGAAATTATTGAATCTAACCAACAACTTCTGAGAGAGCTTGGAAGTGCTTCCTGCCCCAGCTGAACCCTGAGATGACCAAAGCCATGACTCACTTAAGCCAGACTTAAATTTGTAACCTCAGAGACAATGAGATAATAAATGTGTGCTCTTTCAAGTGGCTAAGTTTGAAGGTAATCTTGTATATGGTAACAAATAATAAACCAGTCCTCTCCCCTCTCTGTTCTTTTCCTTTCTTCCTCCCACTTCCTCCTATTTCAAATATAGATTAAGCATCTTCATGAGCCAGATATTATGGCAGCCATTGTGAACACAGCATTGGACATGGAAGGTTGGCTAGGACAGGGCATGAGGACTGTACTCACTGGGATTACATGCTCATCAGGAAAGCAAACATTGAACAAATAGTGCCCTAAAAAAAAAAGTGATGAGTACTTTGGAACCATCTTTGAGTTATTCTAGGAGTGGTTGGTTATCAGAGGAAACCTTCTCAAGCCATAAAGTGTGAGTGGGATGATTTTAACTTGGTTTCCCATCAAGCATGCCAATTGGGAGGGTAGTCTCTTCCTATACTTCCCTGAGGAGGGTATCCGGCAACCTAGACAATTATATTTCTTATTATGATGTGATATATAGCATTTGAGGATATTGTTAAAAAAGACAAATACACACCCATCCACTTATGCTCTAAAGCCCTTCTTTAAGCAAACAATTCTGGTGTGTGTGTCACTTAACTTTATTTATTTATTTTTTTGAGACAGAGTCTCACTTTGTCACCCTTGGTAGAGTGCTGTGGCATCACAGCTCACAGCAGCCTCGAAGTCTTGGGCTCAGTGATTCTCTTGCCTCAGCCTCCCAACTAGCTGGGACTATAAGGACCCCTCCACAATGCCTGGCTATTTTTAGAGATGGGGTCTCGCTCTTGCTCAGGCTGCTCTAGAAGCCAGGAACTCAGGAAATCCACCCGCCTCAGCCTACCAGCGTGCTACAATTACAGGGGTGAGCCACTGAGCCCGGTCTTAACTTTATTTTTTACTGAATTTATTGTTCTGAGTATAGCTTTTCCTCCATGGTTACCCACTTCCCCTCTCAGATTCTGTATGTCTATAATTCAGCAGGAAATTCCTATGATTATGTGTTAAATTATAAATGGCTAGGAATTTGAGTGTTGCAAGAGCAAACATGATGGTTGATTATTTCTGCCCTCACTTTTTTAAGAGAAAAAAGAAACCCTCAAAGGTCAACTAATGGAAATTGCAAGGCCACTTCTATCAAAACATACAGTTGAGTTATACGAAGATGACAACCCATGTGTATTTATTTTCACAACATCAAACTCCATCTATTATATCCTTATTGACTCTCCCAAAAATCTAAGGCCCTGCAGTTCCTCAAAAAGGTAAGCATGAAAGGGCACCAAGATTCAACTTAAGTTTGAAAAAATCTGAGAAAACTCAAAGTAAATGGGTTTGCTGCCATGGATATGTCCAAGGCTCAAATAGTGAAGGGTGATTAAATGACACTGATAAGGGTGATAAGAAAATGAAAAAGAGGGAGGTTTATTCAATGGGGGGACAAATAATTACTTTTATGAGGGAAAAGCACAGAAAGTAGTTGGTAATGTAGAAATTATTGCTGATGACCCAGGTTGTGTGATTTCCTAGAGTTGGATATAATGAGAAGTTTGCAGTGGTGTCTCATTGTGTCAGGCAAGTGTGGAACAGACATTGTGGCTGGTCCTTACTAGTCATGCTTGGGTTCTGGCTTTGAAAATATGAAAAACGTTAAAACAAGAGAGGGCCCCATAATTCTAGATGAGAATGGTCTTCTTGGCAGAATTGCATTGCATACAAAGCTGATGTTTCCAAGAGTAGAACAAAATGGTTTTGAACATGGGAGAAAGAGCAAAATCTGAAAGCTATAGGTATGGCATGGGCACTCTTTCTCCCTACTCCCGCCTAGGAGCTACTAACTTCTCTACTGAATGCTGGCGTGTTGTTGCTTATAGAGAGGATTGAAATACGGATATAATTAGACTACAACCACAAGGGGACAATGAAAAGCAAGATCGTGTTTTTAATGTACAGAAAATTCTAAACTTCTTTAATAAGATTCTTGGTATAATTCACTGCATTTGTTTTTGGAACTCAGGGAAGAGTAAGCAAAAATTGATGACTATAAGAGGATGTAATAAATGAGGAAAGCACATGGAGAGGTTCCACAAGGCAGTAAGTGTGCATGGTTACTGTGTACTTGTGGTCAAGGGTGCTGGATGGATTGTTGGAAATCTTTTGGTTGAAAATAACAGAGAACGTGACTCAAACTGCTGAGATAATAATTTTTTTTCTCTTACAAGTGAAAGGCAAATATATAAAATTGATAAGTCTGGACCCAGCAGCTTCATCATAGCTGGGTTCTCTTAATGGAAGATGACCATCAGTGCTTCTGGAGGCCCTAAGTGTCCTTATACATATCCACTGAGAATAGTTTGTCAGTGGAAGAACCAGGGATCTTCTCTAGAGAGACCTCCATCAATTGTCTCCCTACTTGTTTTTGCTCTGTGCTAGGTACCAGTCCCATGTCTAACTCAATCACAGTGGACATGGGGATAGGTCTCTTATTTGGCTGAAACCATCCAAGGCCCGTCCCTGAAGCAAGGAGGGATCAGTTTTCTCCTGAAGCACATTGACTGGATGATGAAGGGTCTTACAGTTGGACAAAACTCAGGATACTATTATCACACAGAAAAGAAGTGGATGCAGGGTATCAGAACCCAACAAAATTCTCTGTAATTGGTGATAAGCTCTTTCAGATTGGGATAATCTCTTTCACATATGGTTCCTTCAACTTCTTATACTATTAGGTCCAAGTAGAATGAAAGATACGAGCCTTGACTATTTCTCCTGTGGAGCAGAGAACAAGCTTAGCCTGTGAAGGTGAGGCAGTGGCTTGAGAGCAGTTGGACTGGTATTCAGGAAAGCTCCAGTTCCCAAACAACAGCAACCACAAATTTGACATCTGACTCAGATTTTGAGTCAGAAAAGGCTCTGGTGTCAGGTGCCTTTTGACTTTAAACATCTGACCTTCCTCTGAGATGGGTGGGTGGGTACATGAGGCATAGGTATGGATTCTCGTTACAAGCCTCTGAATATGTAAAAGCTTAGAGCTTCTTGGCATTTTTCTTTGAGCTATAAATAACCCAGTGGCTGGTAAAATGAACCATAGGCTATTATTTCTTCTACAAATGATTGAGACAGGGCCATAATTAATCAACAGTCATACAAATGCCAAAAACTGGTAAAGTGGTTTAAATAGGAGGGAAGAAATCCTCCACATCAACCCACAGGTGACCTTCTACAGAAAATGGGTTTTATGCCATAAATAAACATAAGTATAATGAACAGGAAGTAGCTCATTGTTAAAAAAAGAGAGAGAGAGAGAGAGAGATCATCTGATTATCTCTTGCTGATTATATAAATGCCAGAGAACAATTTTAAGTATTCTAAAGATAACTAGAATAATTTACAAATGCCTTTATACAGAGCAGCAAAGGAGCAGCATGCACATTGAAAGAGTATACTGACCTTGCCAAAGGACCTGTATAAATTAACTTGTGCGAAAGAGCATAGATTCTGTTATACCACCCTGTCTTCGACCACCCTTCTGTTACACCATCAAGAATCGGTAGCTAATCCTTGACTTCTGAGTAAGAATATAAAGAATCTTTTTATAGGAAACAGAAGCAATTAAAACAGAGAAATCTCATCAGAATGTTTTAAGCAATCGCAGGTTTTTCACCCTGAGTTCAGATTCTGCAGTTCTATATTTCGGAGACCAATCCCAGTTCTGAGGTCTTGAGGCTCTAGTAAGTCACTGGAACTCTCTAAACCTTGGTTTATTCATCTATAAAATGGGAAACCATGGTTTATGCATCTACCTGATAGACTTGTGGGAATTAAATCAGGTAATGCAGCAAAAAGCACTGAGTGTAATTCCCGGCACCTGACACTTGCTCAAAACTGGCTAGGTCTGAGAGAAAGGGTCTTCAACTTTCTAGGTTCTGTGCAAGAAATGGCAGGACGTGTCAAACTTCAGGGATCAATGTTATTGATGATTACCCAGTTTCCCATGACTCATCTTTGTACACTCAATGAGCAGAAAAACATACCCCCATAGGTGTATTTGACCTGGTTTTATTCATCAGGATTTCTCTGTACCCTGTATAGAGTGGCACAGAATGGCCCATAGTAGGCACTTAAAGAATATGAGTTGTCTAATCCATGAGTGGGTCATCTGGGTAACTGCTCCAGCTTGTTGGGTGGCACTAATGACTCAGCTTGGGCCCAACTCTGGCTAAAGGGAGGAATGTGCTCTTTTTGTTATTTTGCATTTTTTGTTTTCCTTTTTTGTTTCCTTTTTACTGCCCAGAGTTTTGACCAGTCCTGAGTGTTCCCCAGTCTTCCCATGTGAGCCGGGCTCACTCATCTCCCTCCCTTAGTTACTCTGTTATGGCCTTCAACATGATGTTCCAAATACAGTCTTCAATTTGGATAGAACTGGAGACCATTATCCTAAGTGAAGTATCTAAAGAATGAAAAAACAAACACCACGTGTATTCACTATTAAGTTGGAACTAACTAACAGGCACACGTGTGCATAGAGGGCAGTAGAAACTCAAAGGAAAGCAAGCGGGGGGGGGGCAAGATGAGCGAAAACCTACCTAATGGGTACAGTGAACATTATGTGGGTCATGGGCATGCTTATAACCCTGACTCGAACATTACAAAAGTGATCCATGTAACCAAAGACATTTGTACCTCCATGATATTTTGAAATAAAAAAAGAAAAAACTGAGAGCAAATGTCCTTCAACCATTGCAGTAGAATTTTTTTTTTTGAGACAAAGTCTCACTGTGTTGCCCTTGGTAGAGTGCCACGTTAGCACAGCTCACAGCAACCTCAAACTCTTGGGCTCAAGCCATTTTCTTGCCTCAGCCTCCCGAGTAGGGGGGACTATAGGTGCCTGCCACAACACCTGACTATTTTTTGGTTTAGCAGGCCTGGGTTCGAATCCACCAGCCCTGTGGCCGGCGCCCTAGCCACTGAGTACAGGTGCCAAGCATGCTGGAAAATATTTTGGCGACTAGAGAAAAGAGTTCTTGACCTTTCCTACCTTTCAAACCAGAGATCTTTGCTTACAGGTGACCACATGTTATAATTTTATTCTCTCTTTTCCCAGTTTCTGCAGCAATGGAGAGAAGCTGCTGTTTCTGAGTACTGAAAATGAAGGAGGGCTAGATGCTTTTATATCTACTACGCCAGTTAGTATTCCTCATCACCTGCGGCATGCAGCAGTATTAATATTTTTATTTTATAATCTAGGAAACTGTGGTCCTGAGGACCCGAATAAATTGCTCGAGGTGAGAAAATAGCAAAAGCCCAAAATGGGATTCAAAGTTCTTCTAGGCCTCAAAGTTATGCTGTTCCTACCTGCTTTTTCTGTATTATAGGCTTCTGACTGTTTTCATTACATGCTCTAGTTATCTTAAAGTACAGCTTAAATGTTGGACATTCTTTTATGCCAATGTTTCTGACTTTGTTAAAAATACTTCCTCTTTTTTGAGAGCAGAGATTTCACTGGTATTCTAAAAGTAAAATGAATCTCACAAAATCTGAGAAAGAAACTATCCCTTGTGTGTAAAGCACAGAATGTGGGATCAGACAGACAAAATTATCAGGCTCAATGGAACATGTATATAGTCATCTTTCTTTTTATTTCAGAATATTAGGGGGGTTTGTTTACATACTTTGCTTTTGTACAGATTGAGTCAAAGTTCTAAGTGTGCCCTTCACCCAGAAAGTGTGTGCTGTACCCAAGAAGTGTGAGTTTACCCAATACTCCTTTCTGGTGCCCCTCTCATGGTTTCACTGTGATCTACTTCAGGACGTGCACGACCGTGTTGCTCGATGAGCTCCAGTTTGCTACTGAGTACGAGTTTGATCCCACCTTTCTCATGACCCACTTCGGAGAATGGTTTCCAGTTCCATCCGGGTTGTCACAAAAGGTGCGAGACTTCCCCTGTTCATGGCTGAGTAGTACTCCATGGTGTGCATATACCACATTTTATTAACACTTTCATGTATTGGCGGGCACTTGGGTTCTTTCCACATCTTTGTGATTGTGACTTGTGTGGTCACAAACATTTGAGTGCTGGCGTCCTTTTTATAAAATGAATGATTTTCCTTGGGGTCTACACCCAGCAGTGAAATTTGCTAGACTAAACGGCAAGTCTACTTTCAGTTCTTTAGCTCAGTTTCTTTATCTGTAAAATGGGGATGTTAATACTTAACCCAGAAACATTTTTGAGGATAATGTGATGTGATGGATCTGAAGCATTCAGCAAGGAACTTCAAACAGTGCGCTCGCTTCATGAGCCGTGGCTCCAAGCCTCGCAGCATATGGCCGGTTGAGGCATTTCCCCCCTGCGCACCATCCTCGTGTCTCAGCTCCAAGGAAACATGAAATAGGTATGATATGGCATGAGGAGAGAAGAAAAAGCACTTACTCCTAAGTTTTGGTTTTGGTACCTGAAGTTTTTAGTAGCTTCTTCTGGATGGCAGATACCTCAAAAATTTGAACCTTTTTTTTTATTGTCTTTATTATTAAATCATAGTTGTGTACAATAGTGCAATCAAGGGGTACAGTGTGCTGGTTTCATATACAATCTGAACTATTTTCATCAAACTGATTAACATAGCCTTCCTGGCATTTTCTCAGTTATTAAATGGAGACATTTGCTGAGCATCTTAATATTA
>CAUYRH010019176.1:0-152796 GCA_963574655.1 Perodicticus potto
CAGGTGAAACTTACTAAATGCAGAATATAAATGTCTGAACACAATAACTAAGAAAATGCCATGAAGGCTATGTTAACCAGTTCAATGAAAATATTTCAAATTTTATATAAAACTAGCACATTGTACCCCATGATTGCATTAATGTACACAGCTATGATTTAATGAAAAAAAGAAAAAAAAGTTATTATAAAGAATGTTGTGGATGCAAAGGATATCAACCTTGCCTCAGACAGTCATTGTCCTAGCTCCCTGGGTCCTGGCATTTAACTGTAGATGTTTTGTGTTCCAGAGTCCCCACAAAGTCCACTCACAGTGGCCATAGGGGTTATATGGTGCTTTCCTGAGCCATGAATGCATTAATTCTCTCCAGGAACATTTGCTGATGTCCTCTCTGCCTCAGGCAAAGCTACAGAGGTGGATTATTTTGAGTTCTTTGGCTTCAGTGGGGTAGTTTGGGGTGGGAGAGGGAGACCGAGTGTAGAGATAGTTACTGTATAAGGTGATGAGGAGTGAGGGTTCTCCAGGAGAATTTAGCAATGGTAGGTGATGCATCTTTCAGGCAGGGGAAGGTTCCAGCAGGGAGGCTTCCTGGAGGGATGGAAGACAACCTGAAATCTGAGTGTGGGGGGAGTTAGCCACTGGAAGAGGCTTGGTGGGGGAACCTGTGATAAAGAGGACCATGTGCTGTATGTCCAGGGCCCTGGCAGTGACAGAGAAAGAAGTTTTTGCATGACCACCTGCTCGTAGGGCCCACTGAGCCTGGAATCAATTGATAGCACGATTCCCCATTCTGTTGCCCCGTGGTCCCAAAGTCGGGATGACAAAAGGGTTAGAATCTTTGCTTGCAGGCACCGTCTCTCCGGTTTGCCCTGTGGTCTGAGACCCTGCTCGTGGAGGCAGCAGAGCTGTTGCTGTTAGAGCAGAGGGGGCTCAGGGCTGCAGAAGGACAGGGTCTTCTCCCTGTGTGCCTGGCCTGCTGCAGGCTGCAGGTATCTCTTACCTCAATGCATCTTCCTAGGGGAACATTTTGGCGCTTCCTCCACCTGGGCTCAGCCTCTCTTACATACTAGTGTCCTGGGGGTCATGGCATCCTAAAGGGTCACCCTAGAGCTGCCATGCTCCACCCCATCCCACATGAGTTTTCCATGCATGCTGAAAGGAGATGGTTCAAACATTTCATCTCGTCCCCTCACACGCGCCTCTGATGCTCTTAGGATATGAGCCAAACTCCCTGCCTCAGTCTACCAGGTGAGTGTGTGGCCCACACAGAGACCTGGGTAGGTGGAACAACACGGTAAGGGTTGGTGCTGGCCTCAGGACAATCCCAGCATCCCCCCTACACCTCCTCGGGTGCTCCCTGCTCTAGCTGCACTGTGCTTCTTTCAATACCTCCATGTGCCACCCCAGCTCATGGCCTTTATTGGTGCTGTTTCCTTGGCCTTGAATATTTCCATCCAGTGTCACCTTGCTTTAGTTAGTGCCACCTCCAGATTTCAGCTTAAGGGGCAAGTGAGTAGGGCCAAAGCCCAAAGGCATCCAGTGAGTTGGCCCAAGCCGCAGGGCAATAGAAAGCAGGCTTCTGTCTTTGACTAACTCACGTCCCCTCTGCTCATTGAGCCTGATTTCCTATTGTGCCCCCAGCAGCGGCAGCTGCACAGGAGAATTAAAGGAGCATGACTTCACCTCCCACCCCCACACTCATCCCAATGTCTTTTCCCCAAAGTCTCCCAAGGTTCTCTTGTCCTTGCCTACATCTGGCCAGTCCAGCTGTGCCCAGGGGGCAGTGGGGCTGCCCCTCTACATGCCAGCTGTCCATCTGCAGCTCAGGAGCCTCTGCCGATGCCAGTGAGGGCAGTGTTTGCAAAGAGCAACCGTGTGCTCCCTATTTATTGTGTGGAAAAGAAAACAAATTAAGCCCTGTAATTATACAGTCAGGCATGTTCTTAAATAAAGCTTAAGCAGTCAGAACTCCATTTGGAATATTAATAATTGCATTCCCCAGCCCTGTTGCCAGCAGCTTTCTGTCTTCCTGCTTCTCCCTTCCTCATCCATCTTTTGTCTCCTTCCTGGGTACAGACCTTTTCTTGGCCCTCGGCAACTTCACTGGCCATGGACAGGCAGACTTGACAGCCCACGCTTCTTTGGAAAGATCATAAATGGCATTTATGAGATTGATTTCTAATAAAAATCACCACAATAGGATATTTTTGTCCTGCTCCTGCCTTCTTTGTTCTGGTTAACGTGTGAGAGGTGGCGTGATGTTGTATTTGAGGATGCAGGTATTAGCGTCTGTCAGAGCTGGGTTCTGACCAGCTATGAGACCTTGGTCAAGTCATCTCATCTCTTTGAGCTGAGTCTCTTCTTTGGCAATCAAATCATCTCCCTCATAGTCTTGTTTTCAGACTTGGATGAGAAAATGCATTTGAAATCTTGGCGCATAGCAAGTTTCTTAACAGATATTAGGTCTTTCCTTTTCAGTAGCTTTAGATCATACCTCATACCAGAAATTCGTGGAGTTTCTTATTTCCATTTTTCTGGACTCACATTTTCATTGATTGTGCCTAGAACATGCCAGGAACCTGCTGAGCCTGGCTAAGCACTGATGAAATGAATGGAGGCATCTGCTCAGGGCTGGCAGGGGCATTTAGAGTGGGTGGTCAGTCATCCTGTGAGGTGTGTTGTTCTAAGGGTCCCACTGAAATGCTCTTTCCCATGGCCATTCCTGAGCAGTAAGCTCTTGTCACCATCTTGGCTATAGTGCCTGATAAACCACATCTCAAAAGTACCATCTCGTTTAATGCACCACAGGAGGACAAAGTAGCAACTACTGTCCTCCTTTTATTGGTGAGGAATTAGAGAGTGAATCTTGCCTAAGGCCATGTAGCTGAAAGTAGTGAAGTAATAACTGGGACCCAGGTATCAGATCCTAATCTGTATGTATTTCCTGCTAAGTGGGCTCTTTCCAAGCCATTGCCAACCCCTGGGAGGAGTCTCACCTGTTTTTTGAACCTCAGAGTCATCATGCTGCTTCAAGACTTACCATAGGTCAGTTACAACTTTGCTAGGTCTTTTAGTGTCTTTTCCAGTGATATAGAAAACACATAGCAAAATTGGCTTTCTTGGTAATATTAATGGTAGTAGGTCTGTACCAAAAACTAACTTGAAAGTAGTTTGAAAACACTGAAGGATTGTTGGGGTCAGAATCTATCTTAGGTGATTGTATGGCTAATACATTGATGGGCCTTGTTAAATTCAGGTAACAGGTGCCTTGGGAATGTTTCCCTGTGCTGGCTGTGTGATTACAAAAGGACATGGGTCTGAAATTTGTCTTCGAACAATTTTTTGCAGGGCTATATAGGAAGAGGGAGAGAACTCATGGATTGTACGCTTGTGTATATACTCACAAGCAAGCAGAAAACAAAGCTGAGAGAAAAAGAGAAAGAAGAAATATTTATTGTGTAATTGCTCTGAGTTAGGTGCTCTCCCAATAGCAATCCTGTTTGAATAGCTGGTATTCTTTCTGTTTTACATGTGAGGACTCTGGTGCTCAGAGAGTTTATCTAACTTGTCCATGTTCACACAGATAAGCCTCCATATTCACAAATACCTGGTCTAAAACTCATGTTTACAGATAAGCTTTCATATTCATAAATATCTGGTCTAAAACTCATGTTTTTTCTGTTGTAACTAGAGCAAAGGCCAGGTCACCTCCCTGAAGGTGGTCAGGAGCTCAACATTCCCAAAGGAATATTGAAAAATTATTTCTTCTTAGAAGGGAAACTAATATTCACTAGCACTATTTTTGCTTACCCAGCTCTCAGCCTCCCTGTCCCCCATGTGGGGATTCAGCACCAAGGCCAGAGCCCAGGGAGCCCTCTCTTTCCTCTTGGGCATAGTGAGCTGTGAACAGCTCCCCAGAGAGAGGCTCCCAGGCCCCGGACTCCCTTTTGTCTCCCCTCTGAGATCACCACAGCTGCTGGTGGGCTGACTTGTGTCCCTAAGCAAGTGCCATTGCCTTGGCACAGGCTAGGCAGGTGACCTGCTCTCTGTTTGCCAGCTTTGCTGGCGGGATCCAGACCTAGAGTAAGCCTTCCACTCCTGCCTTCCCCAGGCCCAGTCCAGAGTGGAGAGGGACTGTGACTTTGATTACCCTGAACCGGGGGATTATCTAGGGCTGGGAGGATCCAAAAGATACCGAGTGGGAATGGGCCTCTTTCTTTCAGGGCAGAGTTCCTGGGTCAGGCCTCTTCTGTTTCTGTTGAATGAGGCGCGGAGCAAGTGGATTTGTCATGTGCCTTCTCACAGGGACAGACAGAGGGGCCACATGTGAGAGAAGCACTGCAGAGCTGGCTGAGTTTGTCCCCTTGATGGTGTGCTTCCATCATTCTTAAAAGGTTTTTACCTGCAGAACAAAGTCCCCAACTGGAGATCAAGACACCTCTGGCTTCTGTGCACCTGGGTGTACATGCACTCGTACCACACGCACATTTGGGGGCACACTTTCGTGGCTGGCTAAGGGCCTGGATTTTGGAATTAGGCACATGGACTCTGATCCTATTGTTTTTTTTTTTCTTTAATCTGAAACAGAGTCTCACTCTGTGGCCCTGGCTAGAATGCCATAGCGTTAGCCTAGCCTCAAACTACTGGCTGCAGTGATCCTCCTGCCTCAGTCTCCTGAGTAGCTGGGCCTACAAACGTCCACCACAACACTCAGCTAATTTTTCTATTTTTAGTAGAGTTGGGGGGGGGCGGTCTCGCTCTTGCTCAGGCTGGTCTTGATCTCTTGAGCTCAAGAGATCCATCTGCCTCAGCCTCCCAGAGTGCTAGGATTATAGGTGAGAGCCACGACGCCCCTCGAGCCAACTCAAGCCCTATTTCAACGTTACCAGCTGCATGGCCTCGAACTAGCTGCTTCACCTCTAAGCCTTGCATTCTTTATCTGTCAAATGAAAACAAATCATCATAATAATGCGGATCATCAGATTTCACTGGGAAGATTTGAGCTACTAGCATCTTTAAAGCATGTAATGATTAGCCCCTAACAGGCCCTCAATAAACATTACCTGTTATTTGGATTTCTCAGAAAATTATATCTCTTTCCCAGTTTAGTTTACTCTCATGATTATTATTAATGATTATAGAAAATTTCTCATAGCAAAGAGACGATGATTAGCATTTATTTGTTTATATTTGAATCTCAAGGTTTTAAATCAAGTTGAGGTCAGCCCCCATAGTATTAGGATAAGGAAGAATTAGTTGAGTTTGGCACCCCGTTCGATGCAAGATGTGACAAGACCAAACCATTTAGTGAAACTTTTCTGCGTCCTTTATTTAATAACAATTGTGATGAAGGTGCAAACTATTCCTTCTGCTTTGTGCAAGGAACTATAGGCACATGCATCCTGTGGCCTTTTAATCCTCTCATCTGTCTTATTACTCTGAGTCTCAATTCCAATGCCTTGTCTTGGTGCCCTCCCCAAAATAATGTATTTTCACTCCTTACACAGCCCCTGAGAATCTTCGTGGGGCCATGAAGGTTGGCTCTAAGTTCCATATATTCTAGGACATGACAGTTCTTGTCTCTTCCTTGGGTAAGTCTAGGTGGACACTGCCAGGTCTCTGCAGGAGAGAGGCTTTGGGGAAGAAAAAGGGATGATGATTTTCCCAAACATTTTGTAGAATTGGGCAACAGAGGCCAAAAGACTATGCATGGCATAAATTACAGAAACGGTGGTATAATGGCATTGTTTGGTGAATAAAATAAAGCCCTGAGTCATGAGGTCAGTAACAGAGAAGGAGCAGAGAAGTGTAATTAAAAGGAGAAAAGAGATGTTTTCAGCTGACACCGGAAGTCAGATGGAGATGGAGATAGAGGCAGAATGGGTGGAGAGGGCCCGAGGCCCTTTCCTATGGCTGCAGCTCAGAGGAGAGGACACAGCTATTATTGACAGGTGAGAAAAGAGGCTTCTAAAACTGAGGAGAGAAAAGGATGATATGGAGAAATTTAGTGGACACAAAGCTATGTGGGCTCTGGAAGTAAGGATAGCTTTCAGACGTCGAACTCTAAAGTGACTGAGAATGAGCTTGGATGAAAGAACCCTGGTGGAGACAGGTGAGGTCCTGAGGGTAAGGAGTGAGATCAGAAGTGGGCTGGATCTCCCTGGAGTCACAGCATCTGGGCAGTGTTCTCCAGGGTCTCTTGTATTTGCAGTTGACCTTTCTTGCAAATACTTTGGGATCTTTCCTTTCTAGGGGTTAGAAGTAAACCAGGGCATTTAGGGCAAGAGTACCTGTCCTGAGTCAGCTGACATGTGGGGAAATGGGGGCTGTGGTCAGGCCAGCTGCAGTCAGCACCCTCTGGCGCCAGCAAGGGGTCAAGACCATGGGGAAAATTCAAATTCTGAGCCAGAAGGGAAATTTCAAATGCTGAGCCATAAGCAATCCTTTTCAGATAAGCTTCAGATAGCTTCCTGGTTTCCTCTGGGAACATAGTAAATAAAGAGAATTCTGTGAAGGATTCTGTCTTGTTCACCCCGAGCACCCAGCGCCCTGCATTTCACAGCATGGTGTAGATACTGAACCAATGTGTGCCAAGTGATTGGAGTGGAGATTGCCTTTCCATATAAGGAAAGCAGGATGCCACCAAAGCTTGCTTTGTTTAGAGAATTTGTTATCTCTTTTGTTCGTCGATATAAAGCAACACTTAGAAAAATGCATGGTACATAGTAGGAATTCAATCAATAGGTTGTCATGTATTATATTGTTCAACCTGGGAACTTTGGAGAGTGACAGGGGAACTAACCCAATGGGATTCCAGGACAATAGATGTGAACTAGGACTGTACGAGCAAACCAGGTTGTGTGGTGACCTGTCTTCATTACTTCAATGAATGATGAGTCAATCTTGTATCTTTGGAACTATGTAAAGAACAGTGAAGCTTCTGCCTCCTTTTAGCCAGATTACTCCCATTTATGCTTGGTCTTATTCAACAAACATTAACTGAACACCTAGTAAGTACTAGGTATTTTGCTAGGCATCAGAGTTACAACTAGAGAGAGAAAAGCTGTGTTTTTACTCTTAGGATGCCTTCTGGCCAAAAGGAACTTAGATTTTTGAGAGTGAACTACTTGACAGTGTGACCAAGGCTCAACTAAAGAGATAGATGGAATGGTCTTGGAGCATGTGAGTGGGGAAAACTAGTATCCTGGGGGTGGTGGGCAGGTAAGGCTTCCCAGAGGAGGGATGTATCAGTTGGTCAGAGAAGATGATTAAGAGCTGGGCAGGCATTCCAGTCAAGGAAGGCTGTCCAAGGCAAAGGGCTCATTCTAGATCAACCCAACAGCAGCTGGTTGCTGGATGCTGGGAGTACAATTGTGACTAAGACCTCACAGACAATATGGACCACTTGCTACCAGATATGGTATCATCTCATCCATCAGGGTTATGAGGGGGACATTTCAGAGTGAGAGGGTGTCCTTTCTAGATGCTGATGCTGGTACCTAGGAGGAGGTGGGAAGTAGGGAGGGAGCCTTTTGGATACCAAGTAGACTGTGAGGGGCCCTTGGCATGCCCCTTTCAGGTTCCCTCTTCTACTTGGTGGAGTGGGGTGCCTCTTGCGCTTTTTCTGCTCTCGTTGCCTGGACACATAGAGTGGCCACAGAGCCAGGCCAAGGCAGCAGCTGCCCCTGTGCACAGGTGGGAAGTCTGTGGTCCCCCTGACCTCCCTGGAAGTCTCAGGATGGGGAGGGAGAGGCTGGGTGGGAGGTGCTGGGAAAAAGAGACAGGAAGCTAGAGAAGAGGAGGAAGCTGGGGCGTTGCTTCAATGAGGGCCATCTGCCTCCCCATCCAGAGCTTTGGAATGTAATGTTAAAATGTTCCTCGTTATTTTACTTGGATGAGTTTGCTATCCTGATGATATTAATTATTCTTAAAGGTCAACAGCGCTCTTTCGAATCCCCTTCTGTTCTATCATGTAATCAGTTAATTAATTGGAAACCATTTAGCAGCGGCTGCTGAGTGCGTTGTCTGGTGCGGGTTTTCTTGTTTTGTGGCTCCTGCGGTGATGGTTCCCTTCATGCTCCTGTTTTCTTCCAAGGATTTGAAAGCTAGAGCGTGGGACCCCTTTTCCCCTCCCCTGCTGCTGGTTGGTATCCCTTTCATTCACAGTTGGCTCTGGAGGTGACATCTCATCAGCTTTTATCTTTGGGAGTCCTTCCTGGCGATATTAGTCCCTTTCCCTGAGTGCCTGCCATGTGACAGGCTCCATGTGGGCCATCTGTATGTGAGGTTTTATTTGATTCTCACCACCCAGTGTGGTAGAGATTTTGCTCCCCTTTCAGAGCAGAGCAGTGAGTGAGGCTCTGCATGGTGAACCGTCCAACAATTACATAGCTAGAAAGTGGATGAGCAAGGATGGCGCCTCCTGGAAGCTTTTATCCTTGTCTGTATGGTGCTGTGCTCCCGAGCCTCTGGGAGAGGAGACTGGGGTGGTTGTGATTGGGTCTCACTTGGAATTCTCAGTCCTGGGCCCTGCTGATTCATTCTGGGAATGAGCATTTGAAATCTAGAGCTGGAGTCTGTCTTTCTCGGCCCCCATCTCACTTCCATTCACGCCGATGTTTGCAGCAGCACGAGGGCCTAGCAGAACTGGGATGACAGTGCTCACGGATGAATCCCTTCCAGTCCCTGAATATGTCCAGCCTCCCAGCATGCAGCGGTCACAACAAAAGGCCACCCTCTGCTGGACTCCGTCTTTGTTCAGCTGGGACCTCCTGCCTACACCCTTCCTGGAGAGGGGCTCCAGGATATGGCAGCCCTGGCGTGTCACTGTGGGTTGGTTTGGCAACACCCTTTCCGGCTGTGAGTCTGGTCTGCAGCCAAAGGAGGAACATGTAGGTTGAGGGTTCCCGGTGCCTTTCCCTGTGGTCGTCTCTGTGCTGCAGACGGATCTCCATCCCTCCTGGTGATCACACACGGTCCTGGGTTAGTCGAGGGCAGGTGCTGGGATATTTGACTCAAGTTCTCCTTTCAGAGACCAGGTCTGCAAGTCTGATGAGAACCGGGGTGAGGAAGGCTTTCCAAACTCTACTTAAGAGCAGGAATATCCTGTCCTACAGGTGGTGACAGGTGGGGATTACTGGGAGCACAGGAGGTGGAGATCCCAGTAACACTCCTTTTGCTGCTGCCAGGAGGTAGAAAAGAGCATGGACTGTGCATCCAGATTGCTGGGGTCCAATTCCTGGCTTCCCCACAACAGCAGCTGCTGACTTAGGGTGAGTTTCCTCTTCCTAATGTGGTCACCTCTCTGTAAGCCAGAGATGATGATGGTGATGATGACGATGATGAGGACAATGATGACATCAGCACATCCCTTACAGGGTTGTTGTCAGGCTTAAATGAGCTCTAACAGGCTAAACCCTTAAAGAGAGCTGGACCCAAACAACCACCGTGTGCATTAGCTACCACATGTGTTATTGCTACCTCCTCCTGTACCCCTGTGGCCATGGCCACTGTATATTGGGTCCCTGCTGTGGGCCCGGGACCATGCCAGACACTTGACTTGGATGGATTCTTCTTAATCATTCCAGTTTCCCCAGAAGGCAGCAGCCTATTATGACTTCTGCGGTGAGGATGAAGACACCAAGACCCAGGTGGCTAACCTTCTCAGGGAGGGTCCCACTCTTCAGGAGGCTCAGAGCTGAGAGTCTGGCCCATCTGTCTGGCTCCGAAGTCCATCCTCTTTGTCACCACAGTGGTTCTCATGCTTGAGCATCCCCAGCATCACCCAGAGGCCTGGATACCACACAGGTCTGCGGCAGGGCCCCGGAGCCCGAGGATTTGCCTTCGTTATAAGTCCCAGTGATGCTGATGCTGATGCTGCTGGTCTGGGGAGCACACTTTGCAAACTGCTCCCCACCCTGCATTATGCAGCTTCCTGGACAGCATGCTAAAGACAGCATGAGCTTCTCCATCTCACACTTATACTGGGCTTTTCTTGCCCTGTCAGTTCCCCATTCATACAGCCCTAAAAACCAATCTCTACCTTGTTCCCCATGGGATCCTGGTGACCGAGTCTCTTGTCCAGCCCTAAGGGAGCAGAAGCTTCTCTAGGCCAGGGACACTTCACATGCTGTCCTGGGCTCCACTAGAAAGGAGGCAGGCAAAGCCCAGCGATGGCTCTTAAATCCACAAGATCTGGGTTGGAGGGGCAGGGCTGGAGGCACCAGAGCCCTCAGGCAGCGGTCAACAAGGCCACTGCTGTTCTGCCTGGGCCACTAACCCTTTGACCTTAGCTATTGGCTTTGCTCAAAGCTCCAAAGACAATATCTCAGGCTCTGAGCTAAGGTCTCTGCTTCCTAGCTTATTCTTTGGACTCGGTAGTCCCCATGCAGGCAGCCAGGAGTGCGACCCCCTCAGTAGGCCCAGGCACAACCTTGACTCTGCCTCTGGTCACCTGAGGCAGGTTTTCTTCCTTCTCTGTCCAGCAGCACCTCCGCTACCCCCAGCCCTGGCCTCCCCAGTGCAGTCTGTGGTCCTCTCGCATGTCTGGGTGCTCTGGCCCCATGTACCTCTTTCTTCTCTGCTCCCCTTGAGGACCCTCTCCCCTCAGGCAGCCTGAGCCCCTCTCACTGCCATGTTCCCCTGCTCCAGTTCCTAACCTTCCTCCTTGCAGGGCATAGGGTTCAAAAAGGCCTCTGTCCTGGAGGGACCTCCCCCAAGGCTTTCCTAAGTCAGGCTCCAGGTGGTCAACCAGGCTCTAACTCGGAGAAGTCCTGTCGAGTCAATGGCTTGTGTGTTGTGTGTGCACCTGTGTGTCCCTGTGCATGCGTGTGTGTGTGTACATGTGTCTGTGTGTCTCTGCGTGTGCATGTGTCTACGTGTGTGTCTGTGTGTGTGTCTCAGTGCACCCACACACAGGCTGTGCTGGGGGAAGGAAAGACAAGCCAACAGGCTCACCTTGCAAGGAGATCCAGGAGGCACCCTGGATAGCAGGGTCCTCACTTGCTTCAGTCAGTTTGCTGTGTGTGAGGGCCTTGGACTGCCCAGTGGCACCTCCCAGTTGGGACTGGAGATTCCCTGCCAAGTTTCAGAAGGGGATTGCTAAATCCTCTTTCTAGTTATTAATAACAGCATTTGGGCCCACGCAGAAATTCCTGAGCTCCACGACACTGTGTCTCTTTACATCGGTACACATGACTGTTTCATTTTTTTCTTATATACATGATCATCCAGCTTTGCAGGATGGAGGGATTTGATTGGAGCCAAACTTACCTCATCCTTGGGGAAAACTGCATTTCGCTGGATCAGTGGTTCTCAAAACAAAAACATCAACATCACCCAGGGTGCTGCTTAGAAATGCAAACTCTCTTGTGGGCCCTAATGAATTAGAAACTCCTGGGGAGTTGGGTGGAGCCTGGCAATCGGTCTTTGCAAACCTCTAGGTGACTCTGGTATCAGAGTGGCAGAACCTGTCCCTTAAGTACTCTCCCAGTGCCATACTCCTGTGAAGTGCAATCTCTCATCCCGAAGGCAGGGTTGGATACACCATTGGCCTAATCAGATTTCTTTAAGAAAAGGCTCAAAGCAACTTTCTCCCTGCAGTTTTGTTATTTTTAAGAGAGCCATTGATTTTCCTTTAGTTTAAAGAGATCTTAGAAAGAAGACAGGTGCCTGGCCTAGCCGATAGGTAATTAATAGGAATTACTGCTTCCGCCTTCAGAGCAGGTGGCGCTCCTGCCCCTGCATGCTCCCGCCACCCTCCCCTAGCCCTGGCGGAAGTACCCTCTTCCTGGTAGCTCTCTCCCAGCTGGGGAGTGGTCCCAGCCATACCTCTGCTTCCCTTCCTCCTCCACAGTGCCTGCTTTGCTCTTAGTAACTGCGTAGCGTTCTTGATTTTTCCCACAGATGGCTTCCTGCATCTTGGTTTTTCTCTTGTCATGACAGCTCTTGAGTAGAAAATGAGTGTGTTGTCTTGGCCACATCAGCATGTCGTGTGCTGGGGCCTCTCCAGAGTTGGCTTCTGCACCAGCCAAGGCCTGCCTGGGGCCTGGGTGTGAGTGGTGCGGGTGGGTGGGCCCCTGGTGGGTGCGCCACTGGTGGGAACAGCCGGTCTCCGCCTGGCAGCACTCACTGGGCTCCAGAGAGAGCTGCCATGCTTCAGGGCAATTTGTTTTCGGTTAATTTATCTGAAAAGAAACTCCCAAGGAGAAAAATCCCCCAGAATAGTGGGGTCGGGGGGATAACACTCAAGGTCTGGGATGAAGCAGACAGCGTGAAGACGCACAGCAGTCTTTAAGGCCTTTTCGTGGCCTTGCACTATGGCGAAGACCCAGATGCAGGTGGACATGGGACCAAACTCCTGGCAGACAGGCCTCAGGGTGCGGTCTGCGTCTTCCCTGGTGTGTGGGGCCTGCAGGCACCTGTGGAGGGAGTGGCTGTACACAACCCCAGGGAAGGAGCTGCTACCTGTTATCTCCTTCAAAATGGGTTTTGTATTATTTTGCGACCTGAGATTTTGTTGAATTAAATGGTGCTTGAATTCAAGGGAGCCACAGCCTGCGCTTCTAGTATTTGTTTTAATGGATGTGGGCCTGTTGTGGCTTTGGTGGTGGCTGGGGATGGGCAGATAAAGGGGAGATGCCATGTAGGAACAGTGACAGAGCATGCATATCCTGTGCCCACTAAGGCCAGGCACTGTGCCACCCGCTGTCCATGCCCCGCTAATCCTTGCCACAAATCAAAGGGGTGCACCTTATTATTATAGCAAATTATAGATGAGCAACTTGAGTTACAGAAAGGTTAGGAAACTTAGCCAGGGCCACAGGGCATGGAAGCAGAGGAAGTAGAACTGGCATCTGGACCCATGTGATGGCAAAGGCCATGCCCTTAGTTATCCTGTTAGGATCAGGGGTCAGCTCCATATCCCAGATTGGTCAAGAGGAGAGGAGGGTCCCTCAGCTGTCCCGGTTTGGGTATCAGAAGACCTGGGGCATTTTCCAGCTTCTGCTACCACCTGGCTGGGTTATCTTAGGAGATTTGTTTAACCTGTGGGATCTTTAGTGCCCTCTCCTGTGACCAGAATCTGGGACTCTGGGTCCGGGTCCCATACTGGCTTGCTCGGTGACACAGAGAAGTCTTCATGCTGGGTCTCTCTGGTCTCCATGTTGCCTTGTGTAGGCCAAGGGAGGTGGGCTGTGTGTCGCACACTGTCCCTCCTGTGTCCTTGGAGACTCTGAGTGTGCCGTCAGCCCTGAGATGAGGAGGTCTTGCTGAGAGCAGGAAGGCTGTGCTGGCTTGAGGGCAGGGGGCAGAGCTGCCGGCTCTGGGACCAGGCTCAGGGCCTCAGTCCCTGGTCCTGCTCTGCTGACCCATTCATGTTCTGGTCAGTAGGCCAAGGGGGTGGGACGGACTCTGATGAGGACACACTGGGGAGCAGAGCACCAGCTGGGACCTGCGGCTGGCTATTCTTCAGGCTGCTGGGGCACAGGACCCGAATATGGTGAAAGGCCAGGGCCAAGCACAGCTTCTCAGGGCTTCTGGGGAGAGTTCCTTCTCCACGTGTGTGTGTGCAAGTCTGCTATGAATGTGTGCGGTGGACATGTGTGATGTTCTGTGTCATGTGGGGGGTGAGGGAGAGAGAGAGTGAAGGACAGAGGATGGATCTACCCCACCTGCCCTCTCCAGCAGAGTCGAACCTGGTGCTCCGTGGCCGTGTGAGCTCCCAACAGTGGAGATGTGGCTTTGCAGGGACAGGTGGGTGAGGGAGGGCGGCGGAAGGGGCAGAAGCCACACCTGCTAGGCGTGGGCTGTCTCAGTTCCTTGGCCTTCTCGCTCTCTCTGCAGTCCCTGCACCACTTCTGTGTTTCAGCAGGAGTGACACTTTCCTTCCAGTGCCCTCAGAAACTCAGGTCTGGTTCGATCCCTTCCAATCACCACGTTCTGTGGGACTTCAGGTGAACTTGCTATCTGTTTATTGAGTGCTCACTGGGGTCCAGGCACTATCAAGGAAATCAAACTGAAAAGAAATGGTTCTTTGCCTTCCAGAAAAGCAGTTTGATGTCCTTTTCCACCCCATCAACACATGGCAAGTCCTGGCCTTTCTTTTCCTTCCTTCTCTGAGCTTCTCCAGCCTGAGAGAATGGTGGCCCCTCCTCAGCGGTGGTGCATGATGCTCTGGAACAACTGGAGTGATTTCCTGTCCCTAAAACAAGCTGTGTGACTGCTGGATTCTGGGGCAGATTGGCATCTCAGGGAAGAAAACTTGACTTGGCTTTTGAGAACTTGCAATTATGTTTTTCCACTGTTGACTGTTTCTCTCTGTCAATGCCTGGGTTTTCTAGACTTTCTAGACTTTCTAGAGCTGTGCTTTCCAGTGTGGTGGCCATGGGTTGTCACCTGAAATGTGGCCAGTCTATTGAGATGTCCTGTGAGGGTGAAATACACTTGGATTTAAAGACCTATTACTAAAAAAGAATGTGAAATATCTCATTACTATTTCCACACCAATTACATATTCAATTGCTGATATTTTGGATGCGTTGGATTAAGTAACATGGTATTACAAACTATATGATTATTTTTCCTTTGTAATCATAGGAACATGCTCAGATTGTAGGAACACACTCTGGGGAAGCCTGGTGTGCCCAGCGCGGGGCGGCACAGAAAAAGTTGCCTCCGATCTCCTGAGCTGAGGTCAAGGCACCAGTCACGTCACTTGAGATTTGATTAGAGAGAGCATTTGGGCTTCATTAAAGTTCATTAAATGAGCCATCCAGTGTAATTTAACTGAATAAAAATGGCTCAAATGGCTTTAACTCCCACCCCCTTGTATAGCAATTTAATTGAGGGAAAGCAAATGTATCAGTGATGTAGAAAAATATTTCTGGGCCTTCAAGAGGAAGGTTGGGCAGTGGCAGTGCCTTCCCTCCTTGTCCTAGGCTCTCGGTTCTAAGGAATTGGCTCCTGGGGCAGCTTGGTGCTGCCGGGGGCATTGGTGACGAGATTTTATGTGCCTCTTTCTTTCCTATGGGTTCAACTCAAGGAAGCCCAGCAGCTATCTTCATGACCCCCGTGGTGGGCTGCAGCCATCTCTGCTGTGGAGCCAGCAGTGCAGGGGAGTCACACAGTCGAGAACAATGAGATGCGAGTTCTCTGGCTGGTGAAGGGGGCTGTAGACTGTCAGCCCCACCCTTCTCCTGTGGTTTGTCCCTTTCCAGCAAACTCTGTGTGGGGTTTGGTGATGCACCAGGGAATTCTCCTTTCTTGATCTTTCCTTCAGATTCTTCAGCAATTTCAAAAGAGCCCTGGTAAGATGTGTCAGAGGGAGGTCAATCATCTCCAAGAAGATTGCTCCGATCTGAGTATTGGTGTCCCCCCAAATTCATAGAGTGAAGTCCTCACTTCCAAGGCGATAGTATTAGGAAGTAGGGTCTTGAGAGATGATGAGGTCACAGAAGCAGAGCCCTCAGAAATGAGATTAATGCCTTTATAAAAGAGGTCCCAGAGAACCAGCGACCCTCTTCCTGCACATGATGTTAGTGTGAGAGGGCCACTGTCTTGGAGGAATTGGCCCTCACCAGAGTAGAGTCTTCCAGCTCCTTGATCTTGGACTTCCCAAACTCCAGAACTGTGAGAAATAAATTTCTGTTGTTTGGAGGCCACCTCAGTCTATGGCATTTTGTTGTGGCAGCACAAACAGATTAAGACAAAAAACAAGCATTGGGGGAAAAGAGAAGAATAAGAGGACAGACACCTGACAAGGTGTTGGTTTTAAGGAAGAAATAATTGCACCTTTCACAATGCAGCCTTTGTGGATGCAAGAAATAAGATTTGCATTGTGATGATTGCAGCCAGCACACCACAGCCCTGGAGAGCCCACGGGACTGGGTGGGGGGCATTCGACAACCATCATTGTCTTTTGGTCAGCTATGCTGGATGCACCAAGTCCATTCAGTGCCCAAAAGAGTTTCTTTTGTGGGCAGCACAATGAATCCTCTAGGAAGAGTCAATGACAGTGGTGCTCGTCTCTGGAGATAGCCCTGGTTTTGTGTGTGTGCAGCCCATAGCAACACCAAAGTGAGGGGACCAAGCATACTGCTGGTTCTGTTTTCTCTTTTAATAATATTTTGTAGGAGGAGGCTGGAGTACCCCTGGGGGTAGACAAGTGGACAGATCCAGATTGGATCTTAGTTAGTGACTAAACCCTGATTAGGAGGCTGGTTCATTAGCCCCACCAAGCGTGGACAAAGAGAGCAAGTGGGTGACAGAAAACCATGACTTGGAAGCTTTCAGGGATCACAGTGGGGCAGCAGACTTGACTATCAGGACCCTGGGGCAAATGCGGGGCAGAGAACAGGTGTATTAGTTGCTGTTGCTTCTAGATAGAATACAAACCACAGACTGGGTCTCTTAAACAACGGGGATTTATATCCTCCCAGTTCTGGAGGCTGGAAGTCTGAGATAGAGGTGTCACTGGCAGGGCTGGTTTTTCTGAGGCTCTCTCCTTGACTTGCAGCTGACCATCTTCTCCGTCCTGTGTCTTCACATCTTTACTCCTCTGTGCACGTCTGCAACCTTATCTCTTCTTATGGGGACAACAGTCTTATTGGATGAAGGACCACCTCTGTGACCACACCTTAATGACCTCAGTAAAGGGTCCTGTCTTTAAGTACATTCACAATGGGGGTTGGGACTTTGAGATATAAATTTGGAGGGGGGGGACACCATTCAGCCCATTGCAACATCCAAGTGAGACGGACTAAAGAGATGCAGCGAAGCAGTGAGCAGCTGGGTGCTACGTGGGTCTGAGATGATGATGTGAGTGGGTGAGGATGCACCTGGCTTACTAGCACAGGGATGCGAGGCACCTGCTCCCAACAGTCCTGAGCACACACGCCCTGAAACATACCTGCCCATTGGGCCTGCCTCTGCCAGTAGAAGAGAAGGTGCTTCCAGATGTCTGCCCACGCTTTGTCTAGTAAATCCACAAACCCTTCCATCCTGAGGATCCCTGTGTGAACAGGGCTTACTGTTTCTTCTCAATCCTCATCTCCCAAAGGGGCAGCAGAAGGATTCATTTGGTTGGTTTCTTTTGATGATAGGGTCCATCTTATTGACCCCTTTATAGCAATAGAGTTTCCAGGGAAGAGGGTGATAGTCTCCCCAGTTATGGACCTCCCTTCCTGCCATAGTTGGTGCCACCATTAGGAAGTTCATAGGGCTGCTTGTCATGTGGTGGTTTCTGCTGCTGGTCAGAGTGGTTGCCTGGGAGGATCCCTGTTTATAACAGGTTAATGCAGGAGGCATCATCTCAGCCCTATCATACCTCAGGGCCCAACATTCAGCCATAGGTGTGTCTGGGTCCTTGTGCCTAGAGTACCCAGCAGCCACATCATCCTTGTTTACTACCTCTGGGCCCCAGAGTACAGGCTGTGAAAGGGCCAGTTGTGCAGCACAAAACTAATGGCCTTGTTTGGGTGCCTCAGATGAGAGATGGAGGGGGCAACGTCACGGAGCTTGATTTTGGAAAAGCATTTGATGCATCATCTCATAAAATCTTGCTCACCAAATTAACTCAGTGGTCAGGTAGTTTGGAAACTGGCCACTGACCCAAGCAAGAGCCAGAGACGGGTGGTAATGGATCTCTTAGGGAGGAAGCATGGGGAGAAGGCTGCCATAGGGCACAGAGGCAGGATGGTTCTTAACTAAACTCTTGTCTGATGAGCAGGGTGACCAGCTCATCAGTAACTAATGACAGGTGAACACAGGTGAGTCACCAGCTAGAAGGCAGTGAGTTCTGAGTTTATATTGAAGCCCTGTGCCTTGATGTCTTCATTTACCCCGAACAGTAAGAAATCATAAATGCCTGTGAGGGCAGACGGACCGGAGGGGTGCCCTGCTGGTTTTGTGGTGTGTGTATATTCACCTTGCTTCTTGTTTTCATATGAGTTTGTCTCCGGGGTCTTCTATCATGTGTCCGGCAAGTGCCGTGTACAGCTGCACAGGCTGCACCTGCACTTCTTCCTGGACTTGTGCAGTACAGTGTTCCTTTCTCTCTGCCATACACAGTGTGCACTGGGGTGGTGTGTGTGTGTGTTTGGGCAGAGTGCACAAGTGCTACAGTGGCTGCTCCATGTGGACAAGGAGCTGGGGGCCTTTCTCCCCCAGGTGGGACTTGGTGGGTGGGGAGGAGATGAAGCTGAGATGATACCCTTTCGAAACCAGGAGCCCAGCTCCCAGGTGGACCAGGGGCCCTGCCTCCTCTGGCTTGTAATAAGGAAATAATGCTCTTTCTTACTCTTTATTTGCCCAGAATGCCTGTTATTTTCTTTCTTTTAGAATCCAATTTTCTTTTGACATTTCTGCCTAGTGTAGCAAAGTGTGACCTTTGTGAGAGGACATTGCTGATAGCCCACTCTCTGCTGGAGGCTCCCTGGAACTCCTGGCAGGCCCCCTGCCTGCTCCTCCCTGGAAGATGGGCAGGGCCGTCCACTTCCCTGGACTGGTCCCATCTTCTGGCCTACGCACTCCCACAAGCTGCTTTTGTATCTTACCAGGGGCAAGTTCCCCATGGCTCCTTGAGTCTGGGTTTCTGGCTGCCTGTGGGAAGTTGCTGCTTGTTTCAGAATCATGGGTTTTGTTCAAGGGGGTGCTGGTGGGGGGAGCAAGCTGAAGGAGGGTGCTGGGCTGGTCATCTCCCCAGAGTGCTGCAGCTATTCCGTATGGCTTTGGAAGTGTGGGGCTTGTCCAGCACTTGTCACCATGGACGCTACTGTGCATGCATAGTAAATGAGAAAAACAGAGCAAAACAGAAGATTCCTACGCAGATGAATCAAACATCCCGATCTACTCAGACATTGTAAAGGCTAATGGAATGAGACTCTGAGAGTGGGAACAAAATCTATTGTCCTCAGCCTGAGTTCTGAGGTCCTGGTGCAGTAGCTGGGGCAGAGTCAGTGACTCCCTAGGGGAGTGTGTCAGACACACATCTCCACCCTCAGCTACTGCAGGGACCTCTGCCCACGTGGCACCCTCAAGTGGTCATCATTGCAGTTCTTTCATTCCCCGTTTCCTCTCGGCGTGGGAAATGGTGGAAATTTGTGGAAGTAAGACTTATGGTTAGGAGTTTCGTGAAGCTGAGCGTGATAGACAGCTTGGGTGTGCGGGCTTTTAGTGAACATTGCTGTCTCAGCAGAGCTCTCAGCCCTGCAAGAGGGGGCGGGTGAGAGTGTAAAGCTGCGGGGACTATCCTAGGGGGGCTGTGGGTTTAAGGACTCTAAATGGGGACAGTGCCGAGTGCAGGGAAGGCGATGGAGCAGTAAACTTGGGAGACACCCACGTGTGGTCCTGTCCTTTCTCTGCCTGTCCCCTACACCCTCAGAGCAAGGCTGCCTCTTCTGCATATTCCTGTCTCAGAGACCGAGCCAGGTCAGGCCAATGTAGGGCCAAGCCAGTTAACTCCAGGCAGGGCTGCGTCCCATGAGAAGGAGAAGGCCTGTCCCTTAGGTTGTCCTTGTATTTGAATATCTGGTCTTGTGCACTGGGTATACTCTCTCCCTATGTGATCTCACCAGCCTCAACTTCTCCCTTGAGCTCCAGACCTATTTATTCAACCAGCTATTTGATTTCTCTCTGGATAGCCAACTGGCATCTCAACTTCATAATTGTGAGGGAGATGCCTGATCCCACTGCCTCACTGTGACCCTTTGGCAGCCTTCCTCATCTCGCTAATGACATCCCCACTCACCTGATCATATAATTAATTCTCTTTCCCTCCTCTCCCAAATCCAATCCAATAAGAAGTTCTGGCAACTCTACCTCCAATACCTCTCTTGAATCCATCCACTTAATTACCTCTACTCCCTTCTCTTGCTTGGAATACTGTAGCAGCCTCCCACTGGCCTGCCAACTTCCAGTCTCGATCTGTTTTTTTTTTTTTTTTAAATGGTAATTAGATTATGTCACTTCCGTACTGAAAGCCAGGAGATGCTTTCCTGTCACTCTTTAAAATACAGTCCAAACTCTTGCCCAGGGCCAGCAAGTAGGTGTGGCAGGAGTCCCTCTACCACTTATCCCAAGGCATTTCCTGCCCCCCCTGGTTCCTCTCAGGACATTGAACTTGCTACTTCCACTGCCTGGAACACTTCTCCCCTGGTACTCATTCTCATTCTGCTTATCTCAGGTCCAGCATTACTTCTCAGAAGGCAGTTCCTTTGAGCCCTCCCCGCTCTTGCATCAGTTATTTCTATCACCTTGGCTATATTCTTCTTTCTGCTTATTCATTTGCAACTTAAATACAGGTATAAGGTTCCAGAGGGAACTCACCTTCCCTCTCAATAGTCAACCCCCTCATTCCTCCATGTAAACATACTTATTTTTGACTTTTCATAAATACTTGCTGTAGAAGTCATCTCAATATAGGTGCATATATAAGAATGTGTGTGTATGTGTGTGTATAAATAAGAGTCTGTGTTTGCATTTGCTACCTACATGTTTAATAGACACAAGTGTACACATGCTTCTGTGTATGAATAGATATTTACCTAAATGCATCAGCACTGCCATCAGTTCCCATCAGTAGATGAATACCTTGTTCCTGGGGTGCCACTTCAGTCCTAGCAGTGTCTAACTGCTGCCTTTAAGGGCTGTTATCGCATCCAAAGTTGTTGAGCCTGGCGAAGTAATAACCGTGGGCGTGTTTCTTCTTTTATTCAGAAGACTAATGGCTGCTCCTTTTCCCTGTACTTCCTAATGAGAACAATTAAATAGCCATTAGGAAGAGAACAGACGCATGAACAAAAGGCTGATGTCTTGATCACTGATGGGCATGTTTGCCAGGGGAGACACTGCTTAAAGGAATTGCAGGTGACCCTCAGAGTTTTTTGACCAGCGTGCATTTTAAGAAAGCTTGTTGCTTTGGGTGCCCTGAAAGCGCTCTGTCTTCCAGGAGAAGGATGGCTTTATGAAGGCTCCCTGAGCTTTTACTGTGGGGGAAAGGATATGGGAGAATGTCTGAGAGAGAGAATTTTATTATTTCTTTGATTTGTAAAATCTTGCTCTTTGAAATGCCTCAAAAGCCTCTCCAAACCAGATCTGTGGTCTCCACTATTAGCAGATGTATCACGAGCCTAACAGAATGAAGAAGAAGAAGAAAAACAAAGCCAGGCTCCACCAGAATGACCAAGTTTGCTACCAAGGACATTACTTATGCCAGATCTACTTTTTAATTTCCTCTTTGTGTCTTGCAGAAACCTGTCGAGTAACCGGCTCACCACACTCTCGTGGCAGCTCTTCCAGACGCTGAGTCTTCGGGAATTGTAAGTTCGGTTTTGAAGACTGTCCAGGTACTAAAGTGGTCATAGTAGGTGGGTGCAGAGAAGTGTCAGCAGTGGAGCTACTTGAAGGCTGGGCACACACCTGAAGGGGTTACTTGGGTTGGATGACATAAAGTGTACCATGTTCAGTGGGAGCAATCCACCCCGTTGCTTGATTTCTGATGCTCTTTCTGGGCATAGTCTATTTCAGAAAACAGGAATCTTGTCTCTTTATTAGGATTTAGTTTTGTGACCTGTAGGTAATTAGTAATAATAATATTGATATCAATAAAGACTATTTGTCAATTTATTAAAAATAACATTCATGATCCATAACTTTATAGATTATCAGGTACTTTCATTGACATGTCTTTGGATTTACTATTCCAATAGTCATAAGAGGTGGGTGTCATTATTCTTTGCATTTTATGGGTAAGAATCCTGAGCCCTAGGAAGGGTTGAGACTCAGCCAGGATCTCATTGCTAGAGACTGGTGGAACCAGGACTTGAATCTAAGCCTTCTGACTTCAGATTGCTTGTCTTTTCACTACTAGTGATCTTCTCTCAGCTTACTTGGCTTAAGTAGAGCCATGCCAGAGGGGAGGCCATATATTTATTCAATCTGCATGTGGATTTCTTAGCCTTGCTGCAGTCCAAGGCTGATCAGTGTACCCCTACCTCAGCCAGCCATTATACACAAACAAGTGTTGGCTGGATGAGTGAAAATTCGTGACCACTGCTGGAAAAAATAACTCATGTTGATGTGTGAGTCATTGGGGTCATCTCTGTGCATGAAGGACAGCATATTGTGTTGTGAATATAAATCAAGGAATAAATTGCAAAGGAATTGAGGCACAGATGATGTTAGGGAGTCAGGGTTCCAGTCACACTATCCATGTGTTTACTTTTACTTGGTAACTCAGTTACAAATTCACTGAATGCAGATTGTTTTACTATCTTTACCAAGAGGCAATGACTTTGACCTCTGATTATGCTATTGGTTTTTCTCTGTTGCCAGGGAGACCTACTCCTCCTGGCAAGATCTGAGTTCATGAATGAGTTATAACCTTACCTTTTCAGACTCAGTTGGTCAGGAAGGGGAATATTTGCATCCAATGTTCAATAGCCTATTACTCCATGACAGACCTGTATACCATAGGTGGAAAAGATCCTAGAGGTAAATTAACGTGACCACTACCATTTACTACTAGCACTGATTTCTGAGTTCTTCCTGTGCCAGGCACTATGCCAAGCAATCTATTAAATTATATATGTCATTTAGTTTAATCCTTATGACAATTCAATAAGGTAGGACTTATTACTGTCATTTCACATTCAAGGACATTGAGGCACTTAGCACATTTAAGTGTCCTCTTTAAGGTCACTCATAAAATGAGTGGTAGTATGTTGAATCAAAGCCTTGGCCATTATGCTCAACTGGTTTCCAACTTTTTCCATCTGTTTCCAAGACAAGGATTATTCCACAATAAATTTCCAAAAGTATATGATTGTGGTTCTTTCTAAGTTACCCTAGAATTGCTTGGGGGCCTTGGGGGCTTTCTTTCATGGGGGTCTTGCATCTCATGCTCTTGGCATGCCTGCCCCTTCATCTGTGAGAGGCCAGGGGCAGCGTCTCTCCAGGGAATATCTGGGGTCTGCTGTTGGCTGAATTATTGAGAAAACGTTCAGTTTTCTTTCTGAAAAAATCATTGGATGAGAAATCAATGGTGTGCTGCTGCCCTGGTGACCTGTTCTGTGGAGTTTTAGAAACAGTTGTTCCGTGGATATATATTTAAAGAAAATGTCAGATTTCTCCCAGAGGATCATGGGATCCTGCATTCATCTTTGCCCAGAATCAATACACCGGTGAGCTGCATGTGACTTATGGAGGAATGAAGACGCTCCCTCCAGCGTGAGTCAGTGTGTGAGCGCCACCATGTCTGTGGAGTATTTTATTTCTGTCATATTGTTAAATATGAAAAAATTATATTGGGGAATAAAGAAACCCCCCTCTAAGGAGCAATTGCCCTGGTAGGGGTCTGTTTTTTGAGGAAGAATTGAGTGTTGAGAGTGGAAAATTTATCTTTTGGCTGGAGGGGCTGTGTGTTGGCTCTTAACAGTGGCTATGATTAAAATCCAAACAATCCCAGTTCCTGGCAAATGGAAGAGGGGGTGGTATTTTCTTGTCCGACTTCCTGATTAGTCCACATGGCGCCATCTGCCATTAGCCATCTAGAGTGCCAGGGTCTGCCCTGTGGAGCCTGTGGGCTGGGGTGTGGGGATGGATCACATATTTCCATGGGAGAGAGAATTTGGGCCTTGGAGGAGAAAGAGCTCAGTGTGCCGTGGCAGTCAGAAATGCCACATGCCAGAAGTGTGAGACTTTGTGTGAACCTCTGCAGGAATGAAGAGGCAAACTAGGGTGTTCAGTAATTCCTTAGCACATTCCATCATGAGACTGTCTGCCATGCCCCTAGCCAGCCCCTCTCCTGTTTATATGACCTTAGATTTATTATTTCAAGGGTCATAAGAGGTAGGTGTCATTATTCTCCTTTGCATTTTTTGTGTAAGAATCCTGAATCCTGAGCCCTGAGCATTTGGGACTCAACCAAGACCTCCCACTAGAAGATCCCTGATATAAGAACTGGTGCTGTTGAGACTCCCCATTGGAAAAGCTGAGTGTATATGACTTGTCCAGAAGGATAGAAGGAGAAAGAGGAGGCACACATTGAGCACTTTGTATTTACGAGGTCATGTCTCATCCTTGGAACAATCCCACAAGGGAGGTATCAATATAATCAATTTTACAAATGAAGGATTTGAGGATTGGCCAACTCAAACAACTAGTCCGAGATCACATGACTGGTAAGTGGTAAATCTGGGAATTCGTGCCACTGGTAAGTGGTAAATCTGGGATTTTTAGTGTTATTGCCATCCAGGTCCATTCTTTCCAATGACCACGCTTTATCCCTTACCCAGCTCAACAGTACATCCCATATGCTCAAGGGTCTCCTTCCAGAAACCACTCTCAAGGTGGCAGCTCCCCTGAGCCGAAATCACAGGAGAAAAACAAGATACCATCTCAGAGTCCTTGCCCCGTGCCAAGACCCTTGCTTTATCTTCTCTCATTTACTTTTGTGAGATGCGGGGTGATGGTCCTGGCCAAGTACCCACAGCCCACAAGCCTCCTGCTGGTCCAGGGATGTGTCTTTCACAGACTGAGCTGGAAGCACCTCTCCTGGCTTGCTTTAGAGTTGCCAGCACTGTTTCAAGGGCACAAATTTGAAGAAACTGGACTTGGCCTTGTCCAGTACTCTGAGAAGTTTCTGGTTATGGCAAGATGGTGTTTTTTCCTTCCAGAGAAGACTGGAACTGTTTGTCCAAAATCAGAGCAAGAATCAGAAAGATTGTCTTAGAGATAAAGAATACATTAGCGAGAAAAGAAGCTTGGCTACTGAATCTCATGATATAATTTAGGCAATGAGAAGAGGCACCAGAGGATATAAACCCACAGCACAGAAACCCTCCAGAAATACCCTGAGGACCATGAGCATCTCTTGAGCAGGCTTGTCTTAATACCCTGCATGTGCTGAGCAGACATGATTAAAATAGATTGGAATATTTCATTTTGTTAGAGCAAAGTGATAATTACCTCTGGTATAATTTACAGATTTAATCGACTTGGTAAAATATTAACTCAGTGTCTGGGATGGGTTTGGGCTGGTCGTGGCACTTTTCTTCTTCCAGTCTTGGCCGTGACCACTTACTACAGGTCTCAGGGAGAAGTCGCCAAACAGCAATAATATTGTTAATAAAAGTACTACTATATTGACCAATTTCTAGCCTATTTATGACCCCCTTTAATTCCTAAAGCATGTTAATGTATATTATTGCCAATCCTCATAGTAAGTTGTAAAGAAGGAGGTGAGCACAATTATCCCTGTTTTATGAATGTTAAAATAGAGCCTTAGAGAATTAAGTCACTTGTATTAGTTCCCTGGGAGTTCCTTAACCAAAAAAACAACAGAAAAATCATTGTCCCATTGTTCTGGAGGCCAGAAGTTTAAAATCAGGCTGTCTGCAGGGCCTCCTTTCCTTCAAAGGCCTCTGGTGGCTCCTAGTTTTCCTTGGCTTCTGGCAGCATCCCTGCAATCTCTCCTCCATCTCACATAGCTGTCTTCATCCTCCTCTCATTCCTCTCATAAGGACAGCAGTCACTGGATTTAAGGCCCACCTGAAATCCAGAATGATCTCATCTGTTGATCCTTAACTTGGTAACATCTGCCAAGACTATTTCCCAGTAAGGTCGAATGCACAGGGCCTGAGGCATAGCACTTGGACATATCTTTTTGGAGGACACAGTTTAACCCACTGTATTTGTTTAAGGTGACATGGCTGGCGCAACTCAGATCTTTGGTTTGTGCTCTTCCTACCTTCCGCCTGTTGTTATCTGAAGGAGGCCTCACCCATGACATCAGGGATGCTCTTGTTGATCTGGACCCTGTCCCCATTTTCCTCAGCTTGGCCCCAGGATTGCCACCAGCAGTGCCGATGCTGGAGAGGGGAGCAGAAAAGGACCAGAATGACGGCTGGTGGGAATTGATGTTTTTAAAACATCCAGTCTCTGCTTTGTCTGTGCTGCAAAGTGCCTGTTTGTGAAGCTCAGATTGGACTGAGTTAATCTGCGGGGAGCCTCCAGGGCCCTGCGATTAGGCCCCAGGCCACCCTGGGGCAAGGGCTGGGTGTTGGTAAGCTGTGCCCTGTAGCAGCTGCCACTGTATTATTCATGGGGCCACCTGCATTATTAATGAAGCATGGAAAGCCATGATTTAGGTTCTTGGAGTACCCCTCTCCATAGTTTAAGGCTCCTGTGCTGCAGACCTGGTTGGACCGGAGGAGGGACACAGGAGAGACAGCATCATTCAGACCTAGCACCTGCCTGTCTTTGCATCTCACCCACCCCACTGTTCAAACCCTCCATTGTCAGGACATAAAGATGATTGTGGATTTGCTTAGCAGGCTATCTAGGCTGCCGTGATTTTCAGACTCCAAATGCTTTCTGCTACGTGTGTCTGTGTGTCTTGTTCTTTAGGAGGAAAGTCCAGAGGGATGGGAGAAAAAAAACTGAAGGCTCTTTTTGCAGTTTCCTGGAGACTCCCAATTGCAGCAAAGGACCAGGTCTCGAGATGCATCCCTTTCACTGCATCAGGTCCTGTACGCAGGGCCCTGGAGGGACAGTATGGAAGGGAAATGAAAAGCCATCCTGTGCCTGGCAGCATCCCCAGCTCATCCCAGACATCTCTCCTAATTCTCCTGCCAGCCTGAGGCCACTTGGTGCTGTCTGCCTTTGGGGGTGCCCTGAGATACTGGGATGTGCACGGAGGCAGAACTGCATAAAGGGCTGTGCGGTTTGTGGCCACTCAGCCGAACCCTGGCTTGTCTAGTCTTTTCCACCCAGGTGGATAATTTGTATTTTTACACCTACTTAATAATGAATGACTGCATCTTGTCAAATGAGCAGCTGGGAAAACCCAGGCTGACCTGTTTCAGTTTGCATCTATTCAGGCATCTGGACTCCGAGCATTATTCTGGCAGGGCTGCCAGGCCAGTCCTTGCTGCCCCTACCATGTGAGTTCAAACCGCCCCACCCCTCAGGCCTTTCTCTCCTACAAAGGCTGGACAGCTCATCTGACCTCTGCTTTGCTAAGAGCCCTAAGACATCCCCTGCCTTCCCCAGGCTCCCTCCTTCATTGTGAGGTTAAATGAAGTAGTAAGTGGCAAGGCATTCTGCCTAGGGCTGGCACCGTGGCATGTGCTGCACTGATGTTATGCTCCTCTCATCGTCATTACTTCTTTCTCATTTCCTATCTCCCTTTTCTCTTTCCTCTGTCTCATTTCCCAGCCACATGGGCATCTTGCCTTGACCATATCCTTCCCTTTCCTCTTCTAGAATCTTGATCACTCCCTCCTCACTCCCGTCCCACCCCAAATGTATTTCATCTCTTCCTTTCCACTGATTCCTTCTCTTCTGTTTCCAACCAAAGACAATTCTCTCCGCCATTGATTTCCTGTCCCTTGGAGTTTAAAACCTTGGAGACATTTTTCATTCTTTCTTATTCTTCCACCACCATCAAAGCACCAAACATAGCCTTGTCCACCTTGTGATGTTCGCTGGGTCTTCCCTCCCCTCTTCCTATGTTTTAACCACCCCTGTTAACCAGGCAGGAGTTCTCAAATGGTGGTCCAGGGTTCCGTAGGGAGCCCCAAGACTTTTTGGGAGGTTACAAGTCTATTTTCATAATAACACTGAACCATTATTTGCCTTTCTCCCTCTCATTCTCTCATGAGTATGGACTTTTCTGGAAGCCACATGACATGTGCTGATGTCATTGCTCTAATGACTAATGGATTGCATGCTAACGTGTTTTAAATCTTTCTTAGTTTTAATTTCAGATATGGGGTAACTAGTCATAGATACAACCTACATAAACAAGAGCTCTTCGAGGCCCTCAGTAATTATTTTAAAGAGTGAAAAGGAGTTCTGAGAACAGAAGCTTAAGAACATTGACCTAGAGACCCTACCAGCCTCCATGGTGCCTGTCCTTGAGTTAGACAAGATGCCCTCTTTGGGTGAATGAGCTGCATTTCCAGGGTCCTGCGTCTTGATAAAGGTGTACAGACTGGATTCCATTCCCTTCCTGTCCCTTTGGCCGGGTACTTTGAGAAATGCACATACTGCACAACTGTCCAAGGTGACCCTGTGTCTGTAAGCCATCCTAGCTGCTGCCCTGTCTTCAGCTCCCTTTTTCTCTAGTTTACCCTGTATGGTATTGTTGGGTTGCTTTTTGTACTGAGCTTCTCTGTCCACACTGTTCCCTTTTCTGTGGGCCTCGGTGGTTTCTCCTTGCCTCATGGATGAATTTCCAACCTGCTGATAGCAAAGTGAAAGTCCTCCACTGCCTGGCTTCTACTCACCCGTCCAGCTTTGTTTCCCAGTGCTCCTTGACACAAACGCTCTGCCCTGCTAAACCTTTCTGTCCTGTGTTCACACTTTGGTCTACAACATTCCCTTTGCCCTTGGTACTTCCCTGTAGTTCTTCCCCCCAGTCTCTGACTGTGTGAGTTCCTAGAATCAGGGCTCTGTTCTTGTTCCTCTGCT
The DNA here is from genome assembly GCA_963574655.1 of Perodicticus potto. Classification (NCBI taxonomy): domain Eukaryota; kingdom Metazoa; phylum Chordata; class Mammalia; order Primates; family Lorisidae; genus Perodicticus; species Perodicticus potto. The sequence continues at coordinate 28,471 of CAUYRH010019176.1, forward strand.
TCCCCCATTGCACCCAGCAGTGCCTTGCATGTGATAGATGGGGTGGAGAGGGCATGGGCTTTGGAGTCCAGCAGAGATTTGCTCTGTTGAACACTGGCCAAGGGACCTTGAGCATGTGACCTAACCCCTCCAAACATTATACAAGGCCCCTCATCTGTGAGGGCACCATAGTGGCCATTTCCTTGGGTTATTGCAAGAAGCAGATGCTCTGTGAAGGTTCGCTCCTCTCCCTTCGCCTTTGCTGGAAGAGCACCACGTGCAGGAGAATTCGTAGGCACTGTTAGGCTAAGAGGATGATACCAGGTAGGGGTACTCGGACATTCTGCCTGCAGTGTCCTAGTGTCTAGCAACACTGAACCCTCTCTCTGGAGCACTTTCTTCTTCTTGAAAGCTGATTGATTCTGATGCATGTTTAACTATGTGGGGGTTTTCCAGTAGTTAAAGATACCCTGGGTCTCAGTGTAGTGAGCCAAGTACCCTTCCCTGTGGGCACCAACACGTGCATCCCGTTGGCGGTCCAGAGAGAGAATCTTGTTCTCCCTGATGAGCCAGGCATTCAGATTTATCCCATGCTCTTAGTGCCAAGAGTTTTGGATTGATTAATGCTGTTCATCGTTTCTCTAATAACCCCATTGACTTGCTTCAAATCACAAGGAAAATCAGTGGAGAAGGAGGGCCTTGAAGGTGACTCTTTCCCCATCAAACATTGTTCTTCACCAGGCTGAGTGCTCCTGGAGCACAGGGACCATCTTATTCATCTCTGTAGCCACAGTACTCAGCCCACACCAGATAAGGGGTAGGTGCTTATTAAGAATTTGTTGAATTCATGGAGGAATAAAGCTGGTCCCAGTATGGGTTTTGAGTATATCTTAGAAGTAGCTGACTACCTCCTCCTATCAGGAACAGTAGCACACACTCTGTTTCTCTGTCTCTGTTTCTCTCTTTAATTCAATAAGAATTTATATGCCTGGCTCAGTTCTTAGCTACTGGGGATGTAGCAATGAGCTGAACAGGGAACCTCTCTAACCTTCATAGAGCTTATTCTTGATTTGGGGAGCTTATTCTTGATAAACAAACAGAGTAAAATAAATATTTAAAGTGATGTTGGTGGGGATATATTCTTGAAAGAAGAATATGATATAGTGAGGCAATGACTAGGCGGTTGTAGGGCAGGGGTTGGTGGCTTTTTAACAGGAGGTGATCAGAGAAGGCTACATGAGTCCTTAAGGAAGTGAGGGAACCAGGCTAACCCATATGCTGGGGGAGAGCTCAGCAGGCACAGGGGATAGGACACTACAAAGGTCCTGGGGAGAGGATGAGCCAGCCCTGCAGGTGAACTCACAGATATCAAGGTCAGTGGGGCTGAACAGGAGTAGGGGGGTGAGGTAGGAGATGAGGTCAGAGAGGTGATGGAGAATGGTGCAGATTATATAGGGCTTTGATTTTGATTTGCAGCGAGATGGAATCCCCTGGAGAGTGTAGAGAAGAAGAGCATCCCCAGCTGATACATTTAAAAGGGTTCCTTCACCAGGAGTCTTATGTGGTGCAGTGGATTTCTTTCTTTCTTTGTTTGTTTAAATGAGCTTATTCGTTTTAAAACTAAAATATATGGACTTTTAAGTCTTTTTCTACTTCTTTCACAACCTTGCTAAACCCCTTCTCTCCTTAATCCCTGATGGACAGGTGGGGCCCCCCTTGGCCTCACAGCCCTGGGAGGGGGCTGGGCCTTCTTCGCTTCAGATTCCCTTCCCCTCTCTCCTCGCCCACAGGAGATTGGAACAGAACTTCTTCAACTGCAGCTGTGACATCCGCTGGATGCAGCTGTGGCAGGAGCAGGGGGAGGCCAGGCTGAACGCCCAGAACCTGTACTGTATCAGCGCCGACGGCTCGCAGCTCCCTCTCTTCCGCATGAACATCAGTCAGTGTGGTGAGTGCGTGGCTGCCCCGCCCCACCTGGCTCCAGGGGGCATCATCCCTCAGACACCTGAGATGCTGCCGGACATTGGCCTGGATCCCAGACCCTTCCTTCCCACGTGCCCTCCCAGCCCTGGTCTTGGTGGTCTGGTGCAGACTGACTCACCTTTCCCCTACTGGTTCCTTTCTGTCCCTCTGTGAGCCAACTGTAGGGAGGCTGGCATCAGGAAGGCAGGTGGGACTTAAAGGTGCCCCTTCCCACCAGACCAGCTTCTCTTTCTCTCTGAGTTACCTGTCAACCAGACCAGAATGAGGGATGTGTGTCTCAAAGAGTGGGTTCTGGACTTCCTATGTCAGGAGCTCCTCGGTGCTTTCAGAAAAGCAGATTCCTGGGCCCAGCCCACAGACTTTTGAGATCAGAATATCCCAGAAATCCGAATTTATAGCAAATTCTATGGGCATTTGGAACACAGCAGTATTTTGAGAACTGGATTACAAAGTGGCATGATGCCATTGGGCGTTACTGCCAAATCCCGTTCCTGGAGCAGGTGTCCCAGCCCTACCCTGCCATGCAGGAGGGTCCAGCTGCGTGAGCTTCATGTCTGAATTCTCATATCTCCTGGGGAGGTGGTGTGAAGCCTCTGGGATTTGGGGAGGTCATCCAAGATTGCAAGCAGGTGGTCTTAGAGCCATTATTGGGTAAGGTAAGAAGTGTCACTGTCAGCCCCGTGGACAGAGCTTCCTTTGGGTAGTAAGTGTTTGCTTGTCTTTTCACCCGCCTTGTCTGGCTCCCAGACCTTCCTGAGATCAGCGTGAGCCATGTCAACCTGACTGTACGAGAGGGTGACAATGCTGTCGTCACTTGCAATGGTTCTGGGTCGCCCCTGCCGGACGTGGACTGGATAGTCACTGGGCTGCAGTCCATCAACACCCATCAGGTAGGCACCCAGGCGTGGGCCCCATGAGGGGCTAGGGAGTGATCACTTTCTATTCTTAAAGAAGGGGGGAATCGTGTGGTTCTGTCACTATAGGAATATACGGTGTAGACTTGTTTTCCATCTAGCTGCACTATTTTCTAGCTAGTTTGGTTTTATCAGCTATGCTGTGCCTCAGTTTCCTCATATATCAAATGAGCGCAATGCTATACTGCCATTCACCTGATAGGGTTAATGCAACGGCAACCTGAACTGCTGCCCGGGAAAGGCCCAGTCCCCAGGGATGCGCTTTCACTGGGAAGACTCCTTGGCCCTGTGTTCAGCTACCCTTTCAGTTCCTGAACGCATTTGTGGGTTAGGTGGGTGAGCCGTCCTTGTAGGAACTGTTTGATTGTGTCTTTCCATTGGGGTTTTCAGACAAATCTGAACTGGACCAATGTCCACGCTATCAACTTGACGCTGGTGAATGTGACGAGTGAGGACAATGGCTTCACCCTGACATGCATTGCAGAGAATGTGGTGGGCATGAGCAATGCCAGCGTCGCCCTCACTGTCTACTGTGAGTGCACGTCCTTGCGGGGGATAGCTGAGTGCAGTGTGAGGCCAGTGATACGGGAGCCAGGAAGGGTCCGAGGTGTTGCTGGGGCTGAGCTAGAGCAGTGGGCTGGGCTTCCAGCAGCAGCAGGAGGACCCTTACAGAGCAGGACTGAGAAGTAAGCCCTGGGACAGTGAGCCCAGGACAGCTTCCCTGACCCTTGGGGGTGAGTTGGTGTGCCTCCAACTCAGTGGCATCTCAGGGCTATCCTGCAATGGCTTTCCGTAAAGCCCCCGAAGGGTCCTGAGAGGGGACCCTACAGCTAAGGAGGACCTGGAAGGCCTGGATGACGACAGAGTCTCTTCCCCTATGTTAGGGGGTAGTGGGCCTCCACTCCCCTTAGCCTTTTCAGAACAGGTGGGGAAGAATCGGGATTCACATCCCAGGTGCTGGAGGGCTGCTCAGGGCATGGGGCGGGAGGCTTCAGCTGGCCTCTGCCCCGGCAGACCCCCCGCGCGTGGTGAGCCTGGAGGAGCCCGAGCTGCGCCTGGAGCACTGCATCGAGTTCGTGGTGCGCGGCAACCCCCCGCCCACGCTGCACTGGCTGCACAACGGGCAGCCGCTGCGCGAGTCCAAGATCATCCACGTGGAGTACTACCAGGAGGGCGAGGTCTCCGAGGGCTGCCTGCTCTTCAACAAGCCCACGCACTACAACAATGGCAACTACACTCTCATTGCCAAAAACCCGCTGGGCACAGCCAACCAGACCATCAACGGCCACTTTCTCAAGGAGCCCTTTCCAGGTGAGGGTGGCATAGCCGGCCCCGTTTGTATGGGCTCTTCCTGGGAGCTTGGGGGACAGGCCATGACAGTTTGCGAGGAGAAGCAGCATCAGCGCTCATACTGTTATCTTGGGTCACCAAATGCACATCCCTTGGGACATGTGCCACCACCACCTGCATCTTGTGTAAACTAGGATAAAAATCTTCATTTTCCCAGTAGCTGTCACAGCAAAAACCAAGACCCTTCAGGAGGACACAGTGGTACATATAAGAGCACAGTGGGTTGCAGTACAGACACTAGGGACCTTAGAGCTGGACAGTAATGGTGGGAAATTCTGGCCTGGTCCTTCACTTGTTAGGAGACCCTGGGGCTGATCATCTGCTTTTCTAAGACTTGACTTCCTCTGCTATGAAATGGGCCTGACTACACTGATCTTTGGTTTTTAAATGAGTCAAGGCAGAGAGCACATGACACAGGGTTTGATACCTGGTGATGGCTCCATGACTTTCTGTTGCAAGGGACTTAGGAATCTATCCAGTTCAAACCCACATTTGACAGACAGGCGGCCCACCCGAGCCTCATTCTACTTGCTGATCAGGGGCAAGACTTGACTTGGGTCTAGGCCTCCAAGTCTGTGGCTCCATTCCTGTCTTGTTCCGTGATGAGCTATTGCCAAGTGGACTGGGGCTAATCCTTCACGTCGTTGAAGAATTTTACTTGATTGGAATTTGGGGAGGTGATTCTCTGTCTTGGTTAGGGCATTTCAAAGTTGGAGGAGAAACAAAAAACACCAAAAGAATTGAGTGAAAGTAGTTGCAGTATCTTTCAGTGGGTTCCTCAATTGTTTGTATCCATGAAGCTTTATGTATCTTTGTTGAACTTGGGGCTCTGTACTGGGAATTGGTGGGTGACCTCTTGGCCTTTGATGCCTGGGTATCAAGGATATTGATAATGGGAAGCATCAAGTCAGATATGATACACACCTACACACACACAGGCACACAAAGGGAAGAGCCAGCGAGAGCTAGCACTATGTAGCAGGTATTTGTGTAAAAGTGACTTCACAGCCTGTAGACCACCAGAGGGTGGTGGCTCCAGGAGGGCTTATTTATCTCAGTGCCACAGAACTCAAACCAGAGGCCCCAAGGGCAGAACTGGAGAAGCAAGGCTGCATGTGAAGCTGCATTCTTGCCACTGAGGCCCAGGAGATGATGGAGCCATCTCTTTGGGGAGAGTTGAGAATGGGCTGATGTTTGAGACCCTATAGTGTCATATAGTCTGACATTTCCAACAACATCCCCAGCAGGCCCAGGCTGAGGCCTCAGGACTCTTCCCTTCCTGGGTCTTGCTGGGCTCTCTTTTGGCAGGTAGAAGATTTCTGGCCTGCATTGTAGAAGCAGTGGTGTTTAGATCAGAGAGACTTCGCTCTGATGAGTTACAAAATCAGGCTAGGCTTTGTTGACATGAAGGGTGGAAATGACCCTTTGTTTCATCTATGCCCACCCATTGATTAGAGAATGAACTCTGTTTTATTTATTTATTTTTTAATTCTTTATTAAATCATAGCTGTGTACAGTAATGCATTTGTGAGGTACAATGTGCTGATTTGATATACAATGTGGAATGCTTACATCTAACTGATTAATGTAGCCATCTCCTCACTTTCTTATTTGTTGTGGTAAGACATTCATATTCTATTCTTAATAGTTTAGAAATGTATCATTGCATTATGCATATTAGGTGAGGTACCCCCAGATACTCTCCTTCCTCAGGTGAGTCCACACTGCTCTGTGGGTGGGGAGTGAAGCATCTGAAGCAATGCTGCTGTTGCCAAAGGGAAGCTCCTGGGGCCCAGAGAGAGCAGGAGCCCTAGAACACTCTGGAGGGAGGGTGGCACATCTCGGGGTTGTTCCCCTACGAGATGTCTTGAGAGTCTCAGGGCAGCAGCAGCACTGGATGATGTGGTGGACATGACTTCTCTGTCTCCTCCCTCTCTGAAGATACCTCTCGTGCCCCCACAGATGCAGCAGGCCCTTCGAACAGTGTCAGGATACCCTCCTTGCCTGGTCAGTTTTCAGCACCCCTTAGGCCCATGTTTTCAGAAGTGTGGTCCCTGTACCAGCAGCATAGGCATCTCCTAGGAATGTGTCAAATCTCAGATTCTCAAGCCCCACTCGGATATACTGAATCAGAAACTCTGGGGTAGGGCCTGGCAGCTGTGTTTTGACAACCCCCCAAGAGACTCTGATACTCCCTCTTGGCAATCTGCTCCCGCGGCATTTGGTGGGACCCTGACCCCGGAGGAGAGAGGGAGGATGTAGTCACAGAGAAGCTCACCTGAGGTCATTTCCTCAGACCCATCTCTAGCAGGCCAGGGCCCCTCTGTGTGAAAGTTGCTTGTTTTATGAGCCTTTGTGTTAAAGGAATCAATGGATGAGTGAAAAGGCAGTGACAGGGAATAGAGGGACCAGTCACATCAAATGACAAGATATCTAAACGTTCTAGAGAGTCAGTTATCTGGGGGAGCAGTCAGGGATATGTCATCACCCTCTGAACCAAGCCTTCCCCCTACCGCTGAGCCATGATACACAGCTGGTCTGTGGGTTCCTTCTCTCCTCTTCCGATGGGAGGGTGTGGAGGCATTGTATTTATCCCATGTACCTCCCTTTTGCTTCCAGGCAGCAGAGCATCGGGGTTAAGAGTAAGGGCTCTGAAATCACACAGACCTAGGTACAAATGCCATCTGTGGCCATCCTAGATGGTGGCCTGGGCTCTTAGAATGGGGCTTAGTGCATGACTAGGTGACAGTCACTGCTCTGTGCCTCTGTTTCTCCATCTGTGAAATGGGAATGATGCCAAGATCTCCTGCCTAAGTTACCATAAAGATTAAATAAGTAGTATCTTCCAAATGCTTGGCAATATGTCTGGATGGAGAAGAGGTGGGTATTGTTAGGATTCTTGGGATGCAGCAATGAGGTGACTTCAAGAGTTCTAGAACTACCAGTCATTGTCTGGTCAAGCTAGTCCTGGGAGATTGTCTTCAGGTAGTCTTGAGTAGCGGTTATGGAGCCACAATGCCAGGGTTCAAATGATCACTCAACCACTTGTCAGCTCTGTGACCTCAGGAAGATTACATAACCTTCCTGCGTCTACTCAAAGGTTGTAGAAGATTAATATACATAAGGGGCCCCTTCTTGAAGAGTTATGGTCTGGGACTGTAGGAGACATGTGCATTCATTCCATTGATGACACAGCCCCTGTTCATATTCAGTGGTGTCGTGCATTCTCTTCCGGCCTGCTAAGGGTGTCAAAGGGTGAAGACCGTCCCTGGGCATCTCCTCTTCCAGTGTGAGCATCTGAAGCCCTCCTAGACAGACTTCCTCTCCCAAAACCCACTGCTTCCAGGATATAGACATGCTTCTAGGGCAGCACCTGCGGCTCAGGGAGTACGGCACCAGCCCCATATACTGGAGGTGGAGGGTTCAAACCCAGCCCTGGCCAAAAAAAAAAAAAAAACCAACCCCTACCCCCCAAAAAAACCCTGCAACAACAACAAAAAAGAAATGCTTCTAGCTTCTCTCAAGGTACTAAACATTCATAGACTGATTTGGAGATTACAGAGTTCACAGACTTAGCCAAAAACATTTAGCTAGTGTAAGAATATTCTCTAATAAATGTTAAAACCTTATGAGAAACATACAAATCAATATGAACTGCAGATTGGTTGGGCAGTTCTCTTTGTTCAGGCTCTGAGAGTTTCCATCCTATCTGTTCTGCCCCAGCGCAAGTGTTTGGTCACCTGTGGTTGAGGAGAGGGTGCCACATAAGGGCATGCTCAGGAATTTTGAGAGAGCACAATTGCTCTCTCCCAAAACAGTGCAGAACAGACAACCAAGAAGCAACCAGACAGTGTGTGAACCATGAATCCAGCTCTTTCTGTAGGGTTCCTTTGCAGAAAACATCATATTCCCCTTAGCAAATATTTGTGGGGTCAAACTTACCATAGCTATGACCGGGAGGGCTCACAATGAACGAATGAATGAGTGAGTGAATGTGTTCTTCTCACTCCTGAGGGTGTGGTGGGTCTGGGGCATGAGGAGGGGCAGTATGACATCATGGTTGGCCAACAGCATCAGCCTTCCCTGAATCCTTCAAAATGTAAAATCCCAATACCCACCCAGATCTACTGAAGCAGGCACTCTGGAGTGAGGACCAGTAATCTGTGCTTCTTTGTAATTTTTAAAGATATTTGACTTTTGAAAGAGTTTGGAATTTACAAAAAAAAGTTACCATTGGCTTGATTTCCCCAGAGGTTCACCTCTTCCCTAACCACAATACAGTGCTTAAGCCCAGGATTCTAATGTTGGTCCCACTCTGCTAAGTAATCTACAGACTCGACTTCAGCGTTATTGGCTGTTCCACTGATCTAATCCAGAATTACACCTCACATTCAGTTGCTGTCACCTTAGTCTCTTTAAGTCTGGGGCAGTTCTCCAGTCTTTATCTTTCATGATTATAGTGCTTTTGAAGAATATTCACTGGTTATTTTATAGACTGTCCCTTGTTTTGAAATTGTGATTGTTTTCAGCAAGAATCCACACAGAAGTGAGGCTCTGTCCTTCCAGCATGTCACCTGGGGGAGGGCATGATGTTGATATGTTTAGCATTGAGGGTGTTAATGTCATCACCTGGTCAAGGTGGTGTCTGCCAGGTTTCTCTACTGCAAACTATTCTTCCCTCTGGAAGTAACAAATATAATATTTTAAAAGTACTTAAATAGCTTGCTTCTCATCATTCTTTCACACTCTTGTTTTAACATTTATTGATGAGTCTTGCCTGAAACAATTATTACTGTAGGATTTGCCAAATGGTGATTATTCTATTTCCATCATTGCTTCTACATTTATTAATTGGAATTCTGTAAGGAAAAGCTGTCTCTTCTTTCCCATTTATTTGTTCAATTATTTATTTGCATTAGTATGGACTCATGGTATTTATTTTGTTCTATGGCTAAGAATTTATGTATTAGTTTACTAGGATTGTCATAGTGAGGTACTGCACACTGGGTAGCTTACACAACATGAATTTGTTTTCTTTCAATTCTGGAGATGAAGTGTGAGGTCAAGGTATCTGCAGGTCTGATTTCTGCTGAGGTCTCTGTCCTTGGCAGGTGGCTGTCTTTTCCCTGTGTATTATGTGGTCTTTCCTCTGCATGTCTACAAGTTCAAATTCCTTCTTCTTATAAGGATGCTAGTCTTACTGGATTAGGGCCCATCCTAATGATCTCATTTTAACTTAAGTACCTCTTTAAAACCCTTTTTCCAAATACAGTCACATTCTGAGGTGCTGAGGATTACAGCTTTGATGTATGGATCTTGGAGGACACAGTTCCATTCATTACAGTCTATGACTAGCATTATTTTGTTGCTCAGATGGTTGCACATTTGGCCATTGGCAGCTCCCATAGCCTCTGTCCAGGCCCTCATTCATTTTTCTAGAGCCATAGGCTATTCTAGGCACATCCTGTACTTTCTTTGCTCCAGCCCTGACATTATTTCATTTCTACAAGGAAGTTCCATTCTTTCTATTGAAGGTTGATAGTGATCACCTTCCAGATGATTCTTTAGGGGACTGAAGTGGGAGCATCTCTAGGAGAGTGGTCAAGAGCTTGGACTTGGATTTGAACCCAGCTCTAACCCCTTCTTAGATGAATGGCATCTAATTAGTTAAGTCTGTGGAAACCTCTTTCCTTATCTGTGAAATGTGTTACCCCCCACTTCCTAGGATAGTTATAAGGATTGAGTGATATGTTATATAAAGCATTGAACATACACCCTGGATCATAATCAATGTCCAATAAGGATTAGCTTTTGTTATGAGGTGAGCTATTTCTAGACGTCAAAGATCATTTCCTTCTGGGGGATGGGCAGATTCTAGAGGGATTCCCAAGAATTGCTCAACAACCTACTAGAATCACCTCTATATGGCAACTTGAGGAATTTCATCTTGAGACCAGAGTTGGCACTTTGAAGAAAGTTCCATGGAGGCTGCCATGCAGCACCATCCCTAGCACTCTGGGTCTTTAGTGGGGGAGGGCTGGGGATGACACAGTGGGTCTGGGTTTAATTCCCTATCTCACGATGAAACTAGTTTGGTTTCTAGTTCCTATGGGCCACCTCCCTTGAAACCAGGATCTTAGTCTCTTATTTCTTTCCCCTTTGGTGGACCACCAACTACAGAGGTAGTGTAGTGTGGAGAGAGGAGTGACATGCCAAGGATTTTAGTTTGTCAGTTGCTATGGGAACAAGGGATCATGATACATGGGAAAGATCATAGACATAGGTCTATTCTGGTTTTTATTACATGTGTTAATTATCTGTTTGTCTTTTTTTTTTTTCAGAGAGCACAGATAACTTTATCTTGGGTAAGTCTGCTTTACCTTTTGCTTTGAAACTGATTCATTATGCTATTTTTGATAACTATTGAATACAAATAGCCCTCTCTCCTAGTCCACATCATCCCTAGCCCCTGGCAGCTGAGGGCATCTCAATGAACTGGGAAAAAGAATTGGAGAGTAGAAATGTGTCTTGCATTTCTGATCACCCCATGCCTCAGTTTCCCCTGGGGAGTTTTCTAATATCTGAGCTCCTTGTGGGTTTCTACCTGGATAAAAGTTTGCTGTGTCAGGATTGATGTGGTGTTTCATGTGCCTTCTGTTGATCATCTTAGTTGTTCTCCCAGAGAACGGGGAGCCTATAAACCTTCTAGTGCTTTTCAGGAGCTTTAAGAGCCTGGAGATTTGGCCAGGACACACCTTGTAGAGCTGTGACTTACAAGATCTAATCGACTCATGCGTCCTCAAGTGGAATTATTGAGGCTCAGTGTACAAGTGATTTGGCACTAGGGCTAGACAGTCCTAAAATGTTTTGAGATTTTGTTTGTGGACTGTGGGAGAACCTATGTTTATTCCGTTTTCTTTTCCTTCCTATGGAGGCGGGAGTGACAGCAGCAGTTGCTGTCATTTCTGCCCAGGGTCTGGCCCAGGATAGTAGATGATGCTATTCAGGAACGCCACTGGCTGCTTGGCGTAGATGCAAATATTGCCTATGATTCCTTTAGTTGTCCCTGGTCTTGGAGGACTTGTAATCCCTCAGAATGTACCTTCAGAGAATTCTGAACTGGGGCCATGTCTTGCCAAGGAGGTGATTATAGATGGGGGACAAATAGTTACTTGGCTTTCTATCCTGCCCTCGCTGCATAAAGGTTGTATTCCCAGTGGGATGCCTCTGTGTTCTGAAATCAGTGTCAGGGGTATGGATAGTGTTGGTTATGGGGCCTCATGCTGCCTGGGTCTCATTGAGGAGGAAAGAGGGGAAGAGAAAGGGCCTGGGAGGGGAAAGGAATGCCCATGGTGAGGAGTAGTGGAATGCCAGCAACAGCTGCCGTCAGCGGTAGAATTTGCCTAATCCAGACCCTGGCCAAGATCCCAAGCTATTTTCCTCTTTTCTATGCCATAGCTCATGGTCCATGTTGCCCAGGTTACATTGGTCTCTCTGGGGTGGAGATAGGGGATGGGAATGAAGGTTTTTTATTCCTTATGGAGCCTGCCCCAACTGTAGCATGGGTCAGGTAGCCAGACAGGGACCTCCCTCTGGGGACTCTTAGAAAGCCTGTGGGGCAGGGGGAGCCTCACTTCCAGGGGATGTTCTCCAGGGGGCTTGGTAACTGGGTAGGGCCTGCTGCTGAGCTCAATGCCCTCCCCCTTCTGTGTTTGGTTTTCAGTGGATGAAGTGAGCCCCACACCGCCTATTACTGTGACCCACAAGCCAGAGGAAGACACTTTCGGGGTGAGTGACTTCTTAGTCCAGAGGGGCTGTTTACAGGTGTAGTAGATTCCAGGCTTCATTTGTGTTGCTAACTTCTCCAAATAGTCTCTTAGTTGGGACCTCAGTGTGTATGGCAGAGAAAAAGCAGTGATGGTGAACTCTGTTCAGGTGTCTAAACCTGCCTTGTTTGATGGGAAAATCTCATTGTTTGAAAAGTCTTTGAGGATCTGCTGCCAGCCCTAGGGCTTGGGAGAGAACAGTTTGAAAATCCCCGGCCTGTTAGGAGCCCAGCTGGGCCTGATCTGCAGAGCCTGCCAACTGTCCCAGCCTTCTACAAAAGTCCACGTGGCTCAAGGCTTCTCCTTGAGTGGGTTGGCAGGAGCCCCACCCCTACTCTCTCAGAGTGGGAGTTTTCTCTGGAGAGGTGAGGAAAAAAGTCTTTTTGAGTCCAGGATAGGACTTTCCTTCCTTCCTGGATAGGGAGATTATGGAAAGAGTTCCATTGTGAAGATGCAGAATTCTCTTGCAAATTAAAACAGTAAGAGAATTCTCTCTAGGCTTGCTTTTGTGTCTCTTGGCCATTGAGTTTGACCTCAGGCCATTGAGTCGGGGAACTATCTCTAATCATGTTGGGTAATTTGTCTATTTTTCAATGTTCGTAGGTTCTTACAAATTACTTCCTTTAGAGACTGTACTTGGTAGTGCAGTTCAGAGAGGGCTACAGTTACTACTGAAGTAGGGCTGTCCTCATCCAGGCACACACGTTGCTTTCATGGCGCTTGGGTTTTTTGTGACTGTTCCTGACTGTCTGGTCTTGGCCCCTAACAGGTGTCCATAGCAGTCGGGCTTGCTGCTTTTGCCTGTGTCCTGCTGGTGGTTCTTTTTATCATGATCAACAAGTATGGTCGGCGGTCCAAATTTGGAATGAAGGGTAAGGTGGGATTTTCCTTTTCCAGGGTGTCATGGGGGGAAACATGGCTACTTTTGATCAACAGATATTTGCATCTCCCTCTGCTGACCGTGGAGCCTAAGTGGTCCTCGTGGAGACCCCTGCCTACATTCTTGTTCTTGGTAATTATGGATCCTAGGCATTGTTGAGATATGTGGGAACCAAATTGGGGACTGCACGGTTTTACTCTGAATGCTGATAAAGATTGCTTAAGTGGGCTTGTGCAATGAGGATAATGTGGGAAGGAAGTTGGATGTGAGGGCGAATGAAGAAGAACTTAGGTTTATTTTCATAATTGGTGGGTAGAGGGACTCTGGGTTTGGGGACCTGGTTTTCCTCTTGTTTGCATCCATCTTTGGAGTTGTGTTGGGATGACAGTAGCATAGCGAGGAGGGTGGTGGGCTCTGGTATGGGAAAATTGCTCATGCAGTGGTATCTCAGCACGTAACTGTACACAGAGTCCCAGAACCCATGCCAAGAGCAACATGATTTCTAAATCTGCTGGCCAGCTTCCATGACACACAGTATCCCAGCCCATCGTGGTGCGGGTTGGGGGTAGGATGTGGCTCTCTGCCAAGGCTTGGGTAAGGGGACTGGTGTGAAAGGGGTTAACATGGTGAATTAGCATCCATCTGCCTGGTCCTAGAGATGGACCAAATGGTTCAGGGGAGGCTGGGTACCAGTTCCAAAACAGAAACTTGCATTTCAAGATATGCCCCCAGCTGGGGTTTCCATGTATGGCTGATGTGGGGCCATGCAGGGAAGGACCGTGAAAGGTCTGACAAACCATCAGGTTGCTGGGCTAGGATTTAGGTTAGCATTTTATGGTGAGACTGTGCAGACTAGAAAGATGAATCTTCGTGGCTTCAATGCATGAGTAGTGGGGGTTCTGACTTTGGTACTCAGGGACTAAAGAGTCCATGAATGACATTCACAAAGACAGTGATCTGAACTGTTTGAGAGTTTGTACATGGCAGAGGATTGAGTTTACAGGGAATAGAACTAGTTCACAGCTTTCATTATATTCCCCAAAGAGTCTATGACTCCCTCAAAAACTTAGAACACTGATGAATAGGAAGATACCCCGAGAGGATTAGAAGGGTAGCAAGCATGGGGACAGACTGCCAGGCTCCCAAGAAGCCTTCTGCACTCTCTGCTCCTGAACCTGAACAGGTAATAGCAAAGCAAGCCAGGTGTTCTTGAACCATCTGAACTCTTTTGACCTCGAGAAATCCATGTGCAGGCAAATTATAAAGAGGAGGTAGAAGTTTGTTGGGTCAAGGCCACATGACTTAAACAATGACACCACTCTGAAGCTTCTTGACTGAAGATGTTTGTTTCCCAACACTCACCATGTGTCAAATAAGGTTTCATAGGTTTAGAAGATGGGGCGACCCCTGAATGAGCTCACAGCCTTCAATCTCAGGATAATCCCTGGGCTCCTGGCTTTCAGGACTGGTGCTATTGTTTGTGCAAAGTTTCCCTACCGTAGCTGTTCCTCCTTCCACCTGAGAAAACATCAGGGCCTTGACTAAAGGAAGGAAGGGGGCTCTGTTGTTTCCCCGATGAGGCGCACAACCAGCTGAGACCCTGCGACACGCTTGGCAGTACTGTGAGAGCAGATTTTTCCTATTAATTGTCATCTGGTTTCTGGAACAGCACGTCCCCATGTCGGATGGATTAGGCAGCACCCAGGGCGGTGCCTCCCCTCAGCTGTCCTCAGAGCCTCTCCGGCCCTTGCTCCCTTCTGCCAGGCTGAACTGCTGTCTGTGGGCCCGGTTGGGTCAGGAGAACATGTCCACATAGGTGGGAGGGAAATATCGTCTGTTCTCAAGTTAGGCAACTTAAAGAACTTAAGCTGGAGTTAGAGGCTAGATGAGATGGGGTGGCCAAGACTCTTCTAATTTAGGATTAAGCCTGACTCTCTCTGATCTTTATTAAGTCCATTTGTGTTTAGGCCTTATTTTAGGATAAATGGGAAAATACTTCAAGCTGCATATACCCTTGACCTTTTATTGCCAGTGAGCATCTCAGCCCAGGAAAAATAAGTGACCACATGGGTGCCAGAAGTCCAACTCTGACTTAGGCAGAGTCTCATCACTTTACGTCCACCGCAGACTCTGTTTTGCATTTTTGAATCTGGGTGAGAATCTGTGATGCCACTTAATTGCTCTTTGCCTTCCTTAGAGTAACTTACCCTCTTGGGTCCTCTGTTTCCTAAATTTCAGAAAAGGAATAATTCTACTGACTTCACTGGGTTGCTGTTGAGATCAGTGTGTAATTGGCATCTAAAGCGGGTTCTGTGGGAGCCACTTCCCACTTATTTTCTTTATGTACAAATCTTGCTGGACTCTTTTTATTGCCCTCCCAAGACTCAATCATGCCCTCTTTTGTCCCACATCACATACAGTGAAAAGTCCTCTATGATGCACGGAGCCCAGGGCGTTGTCCTTGCTTTGCTTACACACCGTCTATTTGTCCTACCAGACCGAGGGCAGCTTATGCAGGAACCCTGTCTCATGCCTGCAACTTCACACAGCATTTGACAAATGCTTGTTGAACTTAGAAATGAATGGCTTTAATTTTAATCATAAAAAAACCACAGCTTGTAAATCAGCAACGGGCTAATTAGGGCTAATTTGGAAATCTGAGATGTCTGGGCAGTGGGAAGTACAGTGGGGATGATAAGGAAACTCATAAACAATTCCCACCATCTCCATCTGAGGGCCTGGAAACACTGTGTATAGATGAGGAGGGCCTGTTAATAAGAACTTTGCTTCCTTCTGAGAAAAATGCAGGGATTAATATAACAAACACCTGTATTGCTCCTGCCTAGTACATGCAGCTGTTACTGTTTTGTTTTATATTTGCATCTAATGCTTTCTTCTTAGAAGAGATAAGATATGACCGATAAACTTAAAACCACTTTAGTCATCACCGCTGGGCCTATTCCCATTCTCATCTCCATAGGCAGCCATTGGCTTGAGTTTAGCCGTATCCTCCGTGCCCTGGTTTTAGTCTTTCCTGTATCTCTACCTCTCTGCATGCTGTTTCTTTCCTCCTGGCTTTCTCCCAGACAAACTCATGTATTTCTCAGATTGCCAAATTAGCAACTGCCTCTATCATGCAAATGAGTGGGCATAGCTGGTAACTAGTTCATTTTTATACTGGTTACACATCTACAGGTGAACATCTCTGTATATCCTTAGGAAGACGTGCACATGCATGTGTAGACATTTGCAAGATGCATTGCTCTGTGCACATTTTAATTTACACATATTTGTCCTCTGAGTACCATGCATCTTGCCCTATTTGCTTGCCATGAGTGGGAGATCACTCCATGTCGGTGGGTGTAGGAATTCCTACTTTGTAGGAGATGAATGCGTTAGCCAGATCTTACAGAAACAAACTGGGCATGCTTTGCCTCAGACCCCTCTGTACATTTATTAAATGTTATCTTGATCAAAATTTAGGCTTGGGAGGGGGTTACTTTAGGATGTGAGTTCATCTTCTCTTAGAATCACAAGGGCTTTAAAAGGGCACGTGTGCCAACAGTGGGGCTTCCTTTTTGCTGGTGCTGCAGCCCATTGCCTTAGAACAGCAGGTGTTATTTGTGAAGTATTCGGTGTGACCTGGGCACTGCCAGCCAGCTCTCCTGCTGGAGCAGGGCTCTGGGTGGGGGGTCCCCGCTGTGCCAAGCCTTCACTCCAGTTGCCAGATGATGGGGCAGTCAGGGAGGTGGGGAGTTGGGGCTCCTGGCAGGGGCTATTTATTGGAGGTACATAAATACATCATAACATTTAATATTTTAACAACTATGTTGTAGCAGTGCATCCTGGGCCTGGAATGCCAAGTTCATTCTCTCAAAATATTTTTAAAGTAGGCATTAAAAGACCGTGACGGTCTAACTGGGCCCTCCTGTACCCATGTGTATAGATGAAGAGATCGAGGCCAGGATAAGGACGTGCCTTGCTCCACTCTCATAGTATGGTTAGGCTGAGGTGGGTCTAGAACTCCCTACTTAGCAGTGACACCTGCTTTCTACGGCGACACAGATGCCCTAAGACCTTCATCTTGGCTGCCTGGCTGCCCATATCCACAGCGAGGGCACCGTTTTCATTTTTATACAACCTTACACAGTTGTAAGACCAAAGAACCAAATAACCAGGCAAAAAGGCTAGCATGTCTGAGTAATAATCAAACATGTCCTGTAGTTTTCATATAAGATGAGTATCATTCTTTAACAGAGGAAGAAGCAAGTTTATGGATCTTTTGCAGCCTACAAAAAGAAGATACATTATTTGGCCGCTTTTCCTCCTTGCCACCTCATCAGTATCTTCAAATATTTCTAGATCGGTGATACCAGGTGAAACCATGAGAGTTAACTTACTATTTCTTGGCTTCTTCTTACTCCCAAAGAGGAAACAAATAATGGCTCAGTAGAGCTGAAATAGACCATGGGCTTATTCGGAGAATGTCCCCCCCACTGTATAGCTAATGAAACTGAGACCCAGAGTAATGCAGAGCTGGGCCTGAGCACAGGGCAGGCTGGAGCAGCGGCTCTGCTTCCCCTTGTACCTGTTTGTGCAGGGAGTGGGAGGCCTGGGAAGGAGGCTGAACGGTGAATACTTCTACTCTATCTCGCTTAGCTCTGTCCCACTTGAATGGGGCTTTCAAAAATTTCTTTTACTAATCTACTTTTTCCAAACTGGAATACACCTGGCCTTGGGGAAAAGTATGAGCTGAGTGAGGAGAAGACCCAGGAGACTTCTTTGACCTCTTTGGGGACCTGTTGGAGACTGCCAGCAGGGCAGCAGAGGCGGAAGGCTGGGAAGGGAGTTAAGAACCACTGCTTGGGCTTCTGGAAATGTGTAAGCTTTAAGTGCCTCCTCAGCCTCCACTTGCTTTTCAGCCTGATGGTGGATGTGTGCTGGTACCTCTGACAGCCTGTGGGTGAGCGTGTGCGACTGTTCCATTGTAAATTAGCCTTAGTTAATAGGTACTTCAAGTAAAGTGCTTGCCTATTTGATTATGATTGGGGGTTATTAACATTTTTTCCATAAACAGATGGTAACTGTCCTCTCAGCGCATCGTAGACTCATGCCAGAGTCTTGATTTGGAGGGACTGGCTCCTGCCAAAAGATCTCAGGGGCTGTTGCTGCGTTGAATGGTCTTGTTATCCTTCTGGTTTATCAACGTGGCAAGGGCATGATTAGACCTGGGAAGGAGTCATTTCTGCCTCTTTCTTAACCTTGAAGCTTTGGACTGGGAAGGCTCCTTCCAGGTGGTGGGATGGTGGGATGGTGGGGTCAGAAGGACCATGGACTCCTAAGGTTGCATGCTCTAACTCAACGTTTCTTTCTCAGCTGGGGTAGAGTGTCCCTGTGTCTACGGCCGTGTATACAGGGCAGGAGAGTTGATGCAAGGAGCATGGTGTGGCAACAGGAGACAATTGAAGGGGGCCTGGATCATGGATAACTGCTTTTTTCCCTGCAGAAAATGCTTATTTGACCTCTATTTAACAGGAGATTGGAAGCTAACAGTAGTACAAGGCAGAAATGAAACTGGATAAAGGAATTGGATTTCCTCTCTCCCCAAAATATGTTCATTCTTCCTTCTTTGTTTTCTTTTCTTTTTTCTTTAAAGTCATATACACATGGATCATGAATACATTTATGCCTATGTGGGGTACAATGTGTTGCTTTTTATATGATCTGACGTGCTTGCATCAAACCAATCAACATAGCTTTTGCCTCATTTACTTGATCATTGGTGTTAAGACATTTATGTTCTACACTTGATAGATTTGACTTGTACCCTTGCAATATGCTCCATAGATGTGGTCCCGTTGTTTACCCTCCCTCTATCAAACCTCCCCCCCCACTCCATTTCTCTCCTTCTTCCTGGGCTATAGTTGTGTTCTATCTTTCATAAGAAAGTGTGAGTAAATATAAGTTGGTTTCATAGAAGTACGGAGTACATTGGATACTTTTTCCTCCATTCTTGAGATACTTAGGAGAAAATGTTCCAGGTCCCTCCATGTAAGCATAGAAGAGGTAAAGTCTCCATCTTTTTAAATTATTGTATAGCTGCATAGTATTCCATGGTATATATATACCACAATTTGTTAATCCATTCATGGGTTGATGGGTACTTGGGCTTCTTCCATGACTTGGCTATTACAAATTGAGCTGCCATGAATAATCTGGTGTAAATATCTTTTTTGCAAAGTGATTTTTGGTTTTTTGGATATACTCCTAGTAGAGGAATTGCAGGATTCAATAGCAGGTCAGTTTTTAGATCCCTGTGTGTTCTCCAAATTTCTTTCCAAAAGGAATGTATTAGTTTACATTCCCAACAGCAGTGGCGAAGAGTTCCCTTTTCTCCACATCCATGCCAACATCTGTATTTTTGGGATTTTGTTATGTGGGCTGCTCTTACTGGAGTTAGATGGTATCTCAAAGTGGTTTTGATTTACATTTCTCTGATGATTAAAGATGATGAGCATTTTTTCATGTGTCTATAGAACATGCACCTGTCTTCTTTGGAGAAGCTTCTGTTCAGGTCTCTTGCCCATAGTGAAATGGGATCACTTGTTCTTTTCTTATTAATAAGTTTGAGTTCTGTGTGCATTCTGGTTATCAGACCTTTGTGGGAAACGTAATCTGCAAATATCCTGTCCCATTTTGAGGACGGTCTACTTGCTTTACTTACTGTGTTCTTGGAAGTGCAGAAACATTTTAGTTTGATCAGATCCCAGTAATGTATTTTTGGTATTGCTTCAATTGCCCTGTTTTCTTTCTTCTTGATTTTTGGTTTCCTTTTCCAAACTGAGGTGTGCAAGGGAGTAAGACACCACTGGCTCCTGCAATGACTCAGTAGTTGGGACTCCTGTTGTAAGGCGAACATAATTTTGAGTGAGGTTTCTGGCTCCTTTTCTATGTCCTTAACTAAGGTCCTAGTATTCTCCTAACAGATGTTCTCATGCCCTTCCCCTCTTTCCTGACACTTTGACTACCCCCAGCCTCCAAACACTGTGAGTATTAGGCCAAGTCTAAATTAAATAGGTTAAGTTTGTGGCAAATCCACAGGCAGGACCTAAATGACATAATTTAATTGAAGCCAGAACTTCTCTTTTTCTGTGTCTTGGACTTCTTTGAGAGGCTCTGGCCATGGATGAAGCCCTGCCCGACTGATGACTGAGACTTGAACGTGGAGCTCTGAGAAGAAGTGAGGAAGGCCATGCGTGTTTTTCTGGCATTCCTTTGCTGCCTCATCCTTTGTGGGAGCTTTGCAGGTGTGCGGTGAACCATCACTGAAATGCTTGCAGGGTCGTCGTGGGTTATCTTAAAGCTGGACTGCTCTCCATCTCCTGTCCTCCCTCATGTTGGAGGCCCCAGAGAGCCAGCCATTCTCTGGTATGGACTCTCCTATTTGGAGGGAAGTCCCTGGAGATAGAGTCTAATATGGAATGCTTTTCCTCTGTGGCTACCTCCTAGTGGGCTGTTCTTGGCTGGCCTCTATGCCTGTTCAGCAGGTCCACAGATGGCCAATGTGCTTGGCTCTATAGCCAAAGTGATGGCATCTCAGATTCGTTTAATTTTAGCAGCCGAGCACAGTGCTTACTAATCCATGTTACTGCCTCTGGGCCCCACAGGGTTAACAGCCCTTGGATACCTCACTTTAGAATTTCTCAGCCTTTTGTCCCCTGCTACCCATGTGACAGATGAGAGTCCCATGCCTTACGCCTACTCTGGGTGTGACCAACCTTTTCAAAGGTGTTGGCTCTCGTGGTAATTTCACACCTAAGAAAAATATATCAGAAGTTGAGTTAGCGAATGGGATTTTTAAAATTGGGAATAAAAGCAAATCCAAACTAATTTGCGCTTAAAAATTCACAAGCTTTAGTGTTTTCTTATCTGTCATACTCCCTCACTGACACAGGCATCTTGCTGTGTCGTGGGCCCAGGATGGAAGACTAAGAGAGGAGGGCGTTGCCAGCTGTGACTTTTGCACATTGTTCTTTGCCCAAGCTGGTTTTCACCTCTGCAAACAGAAGGTGCAGAAATTGCTCCAATGGCACCTTTTCCCTCTCTCTGTACACAGCATCTTGGGAGCTTTCACTTTTCCAGCGGAGGCATGACCATGACCTTTGGCTAATGAGAAGCTGCCCTATGGCTACAGTGTCCAAGCTCCACGTTCATGTAGCCAGTTCTCTCGAGAACTCTGCTGAAGGCTTTAGGATATCCAAAGAGCAGCCCTGGAAGCCACAGGCAGCAAAACAGAAAGGTCAAAAGAACTGTTTTTCAGGAAACATGTTTTGGGGCTGAGGGGAAGAAAACACATGCTGAAATCAACAGCCACCAAGCTAACTGCCTCGCTTCTTGTCACCCACTTGTGTTTATCCCGGGGAATGAGCTAGATAGGGCAATGGAGGGGGGCTTACTGCAGGTGCAGCAGGAACATCCTTTAGCTAGCTGCAGTTCCAGTTGTGGTTCTGGCAACCAGGTGTGTCTGCCACCTGTTCCAGGCCTGGTGCTTCCCGGGGGAAGAAGGAGGAGCCTCGGGTTGTTCTGTCTCTGGCCCTTGTGCTCAGAAGAGTCAGTAACACTCCTTTTTCTCTCTTCCTCACTACCTCAGTGTGCTTAGGGAGGAACCTATTAGGTTGCCTGGTGCCCGCCTCTTTATTCATTTTTCCTGTATTAACTCTGCTTCCACAAGCCAGAGAGAGCGAGAGATTTGCTGGCTCCCTCCCTGGTGGGACTGGCCACCTAATTTTTGGGGCCCAGAGCAAAATGTTCAGAAAGTATTAGAATTTCAGGACAGTGACAACAGATCATTAAGCCCCAAATACAGGGCTCTTCTAAATGTAGAGCCAGGTCATAGGTCCGTTAGGCCAGCTCCACAGTTTCAGGCCCTAGCTCCTTTATCTATTCCTGAATAGTAGTGAAGGAAACGGGGATTTCTGTACATCCTTTTCAGAGAGGAGCTGGGATTTGGGGAAAACCCAAAAATACCAACTGTTTTTTCACTTCTAAATTAGGGGAAGTGAATGGGAGGCACCAAATATTTATCGAGCCCCTGCTGGGTGCCAGATGTCTAATAGATCTTATATTAATAATAGCGAGTCTTCATAGGTGGCTATTTTTCCATTTAAAAAATTAGATCACTTGCACTAGACTGTTTATCGCAGCTCAATTTACAATTGCCAGGATGCAGAAACAGCCTTAATGCCTACAAACCTAGGAATGTATTAACAAGCTATGGTATATGTATGTATACATGAAATGCTATTCAGCCACTAAAAAAATGGAGACTTTACATCTTTTGTATTAACCTGGATGGATGTGGAACACATTATTCCTAGTAAAGCATTGCCAGAATGGAGAAGCAAGAATCTTATGTACTCAATTCTGATATGAGGACAATGAAGGTTCTAGTACACGGTGGGGTGTGAGGGATGCGGAGAGCCGAGAAAGGGAAGGAGAGAGGGATGGGGAGAAAGGGGTGTGTTACACTTTTTGGGAGCAGGACACAATTATAAGAGGGTCCTTATCTAACAAAAGCAATCAATGTAATCTGGTTCTGTGTATATGAATCCCCAACAATAAAAAATAAATAAGAAGCCGCTTTTAAAAAGCATGTTGTATCATTCTTTCTCTTCTTTTGTCATGGTGATTCAGGAATTGGAAGGAAGATGAAATAAAGTGATTTTCTTTCCAAAAAATAAAAATAAAAAATCAACCAGCCACTCAGAGTGGCTAACTTGCTCAAGGTTATGTAGCTGGTAAGAATCAAAACCAGGTTTTGAATGAGTTCACTCTGAATTGGTAGTTCTCAATCTAGGCTACACATTTCAGGCACCTGGTGAAATTATATAACTCCCCAAATCTAGGCCATAATCCAGATCCATTGAATCAGGCGTGGACATGCTTTTTTAATTCCTTGGGTGATTTCATTGTGCAGCCAAGGTTGAGGACCAAGGGTCTAAATCCAATATGCGGCATATTTCGCTGGGTCCCCAGGTTGTTTATGTAATCTGCAGACTAACTCGTCTGAGCACGTTGAGAGCTGGTTAAATATGCAGTTGCCTGGGTGAAGTGGGGAACAGGCATCTCTCTAGATGATTCTATGTGCAGTGATAATTCTATGAGGACTCACCATCCTATGTGTGTGCAGAAACAAGGGATGCCAAATTGGACAATGCTTCTCAAACCGTAATGTGCACATGAGGGTTGGTGGATCTGGATGGTCTTGTTAAAATGCAGATGCTGAACAGGCCTGGGGAAGGCCTGAGGGTCAGCATTTCTTACTGTTTTCCAGAGGAAGCTGCTGCCTGGGCCACACTTTGAGTAAAAAGGGTCTAAGCCTCTGGTGGACACCTCAGGCCTGTGACTTAGGGACTTAGGTCACCTCTCTGCTTTTTGTTTTCTCTTGTGTGTCATCAGCAAAATGGCTGGAATTCTGTGACTCTAGGATTATAAAGTATAAACAGTTCTTCCCTGGCATGTCAGTTCAGTTGAGTAAATAAGCCTCTATTCTCTCCTTGTTTTGATGGTGGCTTCCTTGGTTCTAAACCAAACTGCCACCTCCTTCCACACAGGGCACCTAAGTGTCCTGTTTCCTCAGTTGATCTCAGTGACAACTGTGTGGTCAATCAGTGTTGACATTCCGCTGAGGAGGGGTGGGGGCAGAACCCCATAGAAGTCAGCAGGCAGTGCAAAGGCCAGCCATTCCTCTCTTCTTCTAGACATTTCCTGTGTCTTATTTGCTCCTTCTCATATGACTGACCTTGAAGGAAATGTTGGGGGCTATAAACACAGGAAAAGCTCAGCCAGGCAGGCCTGGGAGTAGATCAGAACAGGTCAGTCAGCAGGCCAAGGCCAGGTGGGCTCGGTGGATGGCTGCCCAGCTGGGCCAGCGGCCTCAGAGACACTGCCCTTGTTGTGTCTGGAGCCCCATTCCTTCCCTCCTGCTGCTCCTGCAGTCAGCGTGCTCATGGGAAGCCCTCCCTGGTCTTCAGCTGATTGTAGAACGAGAGCTGCATGGTTGGCCGAAGACTAGAGCGGTTTCTTTATCAGCCCTGGAGGTGCTGAGCCTCCCAGCCTGACAGGCACCTTGAGGCACCTTGCAGGGCTCCTGTGCTGTGGCAGCCGAATGAACTGGTTCCCAGGCACGGGGAGAAGAAGGCTGGTGTCTGTCTCTCTGTCTGCCAGCATGCCTTGCCATGACATGCCAAGAAGGGCACCCAGGAGGTTCCAGGAATTGCCTTTCAAAGTGAATCCTTCCAAATAAATTATTTTTTTCCAGATTAATGTGAGGTCACAAACAACTAGGTTATAGTGTTTGCATTTGTTAGGTAGAGTCCCTCTTGTAGTTGTGTCCTGCACCCAAGAGGTGTGCCATAGACGCTTACATTGTGACCGTTAAGTGGGAGTGCACCAGTCCCCCTCCCTCGGCCCCTCTCCCTTGTTCCCCCTCCCCCTACTTGAATTGAATTGAGTTTTCTCTTATGTGGCATATATTAGATCTTCTACTGGCTTCATATTAGAATTGATTACATTGGATACTTGCTTTTCTATTCTTGTGATCCTTTACTAAGAAGAATGTGTTTCAAGTCCATCTAGGTTAGCACAAAAGATATTAAGTCTCCATCTTTTTTATGGCTGCATAGTATTTCACAATATACATAGACGACAGCTTGTTAATCCATTCCTGGGTTAGTGGGAGTTTAGGTTATCTCCACATCTTGGCGATTATAAATTGAGCTGTGATATTTGAGTATAGTAGTAGACTTGGACCAGTCTAGGGGGCATGTAGGGGCACCCTGTTGTTGGGCTGGCTCTGAGAAAAGTGGATGGGATTTGAGTACCCTTATTAGCCATTATGTGAGGAAATGGCTCCAATGGCACCGGCCCCCTGACCTGTGCTTGCATTGTGGGGGGCACATGTCAGCCCAGCAAGGCTGTGTGTGGAGCTTGTTGCCTTCTGAGGAGAAGCACCATCAGAAATTAGGGACCCTTTGAAAGCTTGGGAAGATGGATATTCACGTTTGCTATTGTCCAGTGTGTGGAATGGGGCAGATTTTCTGGAAGGTGACTTCGCGATTTTTATTAAAAACCTAAAATCGTGAAAGCCCATATCTCAGTGACTCCACTTCTGAGAATTTAGCATAATCATCACAAATGGCTATCCAAATTTCTGTTTATCCCATGGTGACTTATAGAATAAACTTGATCAAGAGAAAATTACTTAGGTATCTAGTAATGAATGACTGGTTAAGTACATAATGGTCTATATATATGATGTAATGTAATGCAGACCTTAATGATAATTTTTTGAAGTAGATTTTCAATATTTCTAAAGGAATACACATGCAAGTGGTAAGAAAGTCTAATAGCATAAAATATAAAGTAGTGAAAAGTAAATCTCAATCTCTCCCTAATTTCCTGCTACCGAGATAACCACTATTTAGAGGCTCTTGCACGTCCTTCCAGAGATAGTCAATGCTCATACAAGGATGTATGTTTCCCTGTTGATTTTACACAAATGCAAGCTTGTATTCATACTGCTGTGTGCCACGTTATTTTCTGCTAACAATCTATCTTCAAGATTGTTTCATATCAGCTCATGAGATCTGCTGCATTCTATTTTTATACTTGAATACCAAGAATGACATTTTAGCAATATTTATTGACATGTGAAATGCTTATAATATTTTTCCAAGAGGGAAAAGACTCCGCAGTTTTTCTAATATCAGTTTTTGTTGTTGTCATAAAATAAGGGGGACATATTTTCATACATATACCTAGCAAAAATAGTGGGATCGTGTAGAATTATAGGTCGGAATATAAACAGTAGTCATCTCTGGAGGGTGGGATTGTAGATGCTTTTTTGTTTCCTTCTTTGTGATGTCTTATTGTATCTTCCAAGTTTTCTGTATTGAACCTTAAAAACAAAACCAAGCAGATGTGGGATCCAGGAGGGCAGAGAAACTCCTGGGGGGAGGACAGGCTCCTCCCTATCTCTGGGGATCCAGACTGCTGACTCTCTAATACACCAGGTGGATCTGCTACTTCCTGGGGAAAGCCATGGCTCTGGTGTCACCTAGGATTACTGGTGGCACACCAGGGTTCCTGATAATGTGTCCTCAGGCCCCTGCTTCAGAGTCATGCAAAGTGGCAGGGGCTGATCAAAATGCAGGTTCTTGGGCTGCAACTACTAGATCTGGTAATGGTGATAGTGGGTCCTGGGGATGTGTATTCTTAACCCTCTGGCTCAGAAATGAAACATGCTAGTTGAGGTGTGCAGTGATCACAATCATGATTCCTATACATGGCACACTACTGGGTGTTCTTTCATTTCTTACTAATCAAAATAATTCCTTCAAGTTGGTTTCAGTTTCAATATTTTATATTTATATTTACAAAAAAATATGCAAACCAAAAATTTAATGTGAAGTGATAAAGCTTTGCCATATCAATAAAAATTTAAATTTGAAATAGGTTCCCCAAATTCAATTCTCAGGTGCTTGGCAGTTTATGCTTTTTGTGAGAAGTATTTTTAAAGCCACCTCTATATCCAAATTCTCTAACAACAATCAAGTCTTCTGAACTTGATGACTCTTTGAATTGATCATACTCTGTATTTATATAATATACTCCCACAAGAATCCACTATTATTTCAGGCACAAATGTGAAAAATATTGAGAATGAAGTGTATGATGCTTACAGACTCAAGTCAGGTCACAGAACAGTAACGGATGTAGGCAAAGTTTTGTTTGCAAAGTGAACAATACCTAAAGGCCTCCTTCCCACCAAAGGACATCTCCATTTGAATGCTGTTATTCATAGTCCAAAGGTTAAAAACACCTCTGAGGTTACCATGCTCCTTAAAGATTGAGAAACTTTGGGATAGATCAGGAATTGGCAAGCTTTTTTTTTTTTTTTTTATAAAGAGCCAGATAGTAAATGCTTGAGGCTTTGCTGGCACCACTCAACACTGCTCTTGTAGCATGAACACAGCCTCAGACTGTACATAAATGAGTGTGCGTGGTTGCATTCCACTAAAACTTGATTTACAAAAATAGGGACCCAGCCAGAGTTGGCCTGTAAGCCATAGTTTCAGACCCTATAGTTTAAATTTAGTGTAGATCAACCTGTTACCCTTAAAAAAATAATCAGAAATTGTAGAAGTTGCCTCTTCTTATATTTGGAGAAGCAGTTCATAGTGTAAATGGCTACAGTGAACTGAGTGCTTATTATGTGCCTGACTCTTTTCAGACACAACCTGCACCTTACAACAACACTTCACAGTAGCCATTATCTGCTATACCAACAAGGCAATTGAAAGGCCGACGTGATGAGCCCAAGCTTAGCTGGTCAGTAACTGGGGGTGACCAGCATGAGTAGCTGGGGGGAATATTGTGCTGCCTTAGTCCTGTTTCTCTCTATCCTTTGGGAGAGAATGATTTCAAGATCTGTTTCCAGAGCATCCCTCCAAATCCCCTCGCTAAGGAGGAATAGCCACAGCCCTGCTCTTGGTGGTGCCACAAATCCTGGGGTCCCTCTGAACCTCACAGATGCCTCCGCCCATTGGAGTCCTGAGTGGTGTCAGGCCTGCCAGGTGAATTGGACAGTGCCCAGGATGGGCCGGCTGAATTCATTTCCTTAAAGGGCAGGGGAGTGCTGCTGGCATAGAAACTAGCCACTATGCTAGACAGTTGTGAGTCCCATTGCTTTGAGCCCTGAGTTACCCACTACTGCACCCGGGAGCCTTTAGGTCCAGATTGAGGACAGAAGACTTCCTGGAGGCCCTCCTCCATGACCGCACACATTTCCAGATGTCTATTGTTAAGCATTCATCCTCGTAGAGCTCATGGAGCCAGGCTGATTCCCCATCTGTCTGCAGACAGGGCTGGCCAAGGTGATGGTGGCAGTGGCAGGCAGAGGGGGGCCTGCTGCTGATGGGCCTTTTTCTTCCCTCTCCCTTCTCCCCACCTCAATCTGCCTGAGCCTCAACCATGTCCTCACTGTAAGGGAGGCGGAATCTCCCGTGCCAGATTCAGCCTCAGGGGCTGGTGGTTCAGCTTTGTGGCTTTGCCAGGTAGCAATACAAGCAATGTCAGTCCCCTCTGAGGTTAGGTATCCTCGTAAGAATACCCATGACTAACATTTGTAGAGAGCCTAGTTCACCTTGAGACATTGGCTCTTAACATAAAAGCTTGAAGGCTTGCGGTGCTCACTGGACTGAGGTAATGGATATAAAATAGAAACCAGAACATGGAACCCTGTACCCAGAACACAGTAACTGCTCAACCAAATAGAAGCTAATTACACAATAATTACCATGATTGCAATGATCAGAAATCCCCACAGCCATCCTCTGAGGTCAGAATTTTCCTGAATTTTACAGATGAGAAAACTGAGATTCACACGCCTCTAGGCCTCTGCCCAGGGTCGGCAGGTCTGTCTGGCTTTATGCATTGTAAAGTCAGAATATAAGGAGACCCAGGGCTTCTGGGAGGCTTGAACTGTCCCCATCCCAGGGACCTGCAGAAAGCCCTTGACAGATTGTTCTTTATTTCCTTCTGTCATTTGTGAGCCTCCTGCTTGCCCACAAACCAGTGAGTGGCAAATTCCCCAAGCTCACAGCTTTGTACTTTCTGCTTATCAGTTAGGAAGCTGCTTATCTGCCTCAGATGGACAGGTGGTTGCAGATTAATGGGACCTTTTGTGGCCTTGGTCTCGGCCCTTTAATCCACACCCTACCCCTTTCTGCTCTCCTCCTCTGTCTCTCCAAGGACACATGTACTTTTGGGAAACAATGAAGCACTCACTGGCAGAAACCTCACTTCCATGTTCCACCTGAGGCCGTGACTCTAGTCACCTGCTTGGGAGAGCTGACCAGGCTCAAAGAGGTGGCTGAGGCAGCTCGGCCATCATACCCCAAACCACTCTGGGATCACTCCTGCCCCTCTCTATGTCAGTGATGGTCCTGTAAGTCACTCCAGACACCTTCCTCCCCTTGCTCAGTCTCCCATCCCTCCTCAGCCTTGTCGCTGTGACCCAGGCATCTCCTGAAGCTGCTCCTCTCTCTCTGCACACTGCCCCCTCCGCCCCTCCGTCCTCTCGGGGCTCACGCCTCAGCTTTCCAGCAGATCTCCCCTAGTCCTTTGGGTGTGTTCTCTGCAGTCATAGCAACAAAGTCATGTCATCGCTTGGAAATGGAAACTGGATTGGGTTCCCCTCCCTGCTCCAGACACTCCAGGCTTCTGGCCGCTCTTAGGCCAAATGCCAATACTCCCGACATGGCAGTGCCAGCCCAGCCGGGTCTGGCTCCTGCCACATCCTTGGCCTCCTGGTGCTGTAGGATTTCCACTCCCACCACCAGGTGCCAAGTGCTGGAGGACTGAGGACTGCAGCAGCACCTTGCACAGTTATTCATGCTTGCTGCTGGCAGGAGGCGGTGTTGAGTTGGCTCACGGCAGCACCACTCATGTCAGCAGAATGTGCAAGGCACAGGGGTCCTGGGACATCTTGGGCTTTGCACCTGCAGGGTTGGAACCTGGAGCTCCTGCCCTGGCTACCAGTACCCCCAGCACCATCACTACTATTATGGGACATTTGTCTTGGGATATTCTAGTCTAGAGACAGGAATGTTCTGGAGGAGAATATGTCCCTCCAGCTGACAGGCCTTTGTGGGAATTGCTTCTGTCCTCTGGCCCCTTTGGTGCACCACAGACAGGAAGATGGGAACCTTACCTCCCTTTCCCTAAGATCTCCCCATATTCATCTGGTCCTTTCTCTCCCATTGTCTCTTTCTTTACCCATCTCTTTGTGCAGAATCTGGCCGATCCTTGGTTTTTTTATTTTTTCCAAGTCACACTGCTAAGATTTCTTCCCCAGTTATGCTACTGGGACTCGTTAAAGTTTAGACTAGAGCCAGACAGGCCTTGGGTCAAATCCCAATTCTGCAGCTCATATGGCTATGGGACTTAATGTGACTTATGAACTGTTGGAGGCCTCCACACTCTCAGCTGACAATGGGAGGGCTAGTCCTTATCATGTAGGATTTTTATGAGAAGTAAATGAAGTTATGTATATAAAACAATTAGCTTAGTCCCTAGCCATGTAGTAATCACTCAATTAATGTGAGGGGGAAGAAATAATTGTGATTTTTGCTCTACTCAGGAAAGCTATGAGGAATCTACAGGTCCCATTATGGCTGTGGTTCACAGCCTTGGTCCTCTGATAGCACCACCTGGAGATCTTTTAAAAATTCCAGTGGCTGGGCTATGCCCCCAGCCAGATGATCAGCGAATGGTGTCCTGTGCTTAGTCGTTTTTGAAGCTCATTTCCCTGAGTGGCTAAGGCTGTGAACCTGCAGCATGGCCTCCCCTGCCTCTTTCCAACTGAGCACAGGCCGTTGGGACTTAAAGAGATGGGTGGGGAGTAGAGAGCTAGATGTTTACCGGGAAAGTGATCATTGACTGGGCCCCTGCTATGTTGCTGGCACTGTGCTTGGTACTTTACCCACATGTTCTCTTGTGATTTTCACCATGAACTTGTGATGCAAGAGTTACAGTTCCTGTTTCTTACATGAGCTTCAGGAATGGTGAACTACTTGCTTAGGATGAGGCATCCGTTGGCTTAAGGATGAGGACTAGGTTGCAGAGACTGGGCTGGACACTCTTATATCTCTGTCCTGTGATGAGAACACTGAGTGTCCTGCTGTCAGCACTCTCTGCCCGAGGGCTGGCTGCCACACCCGTCCACCTGTTTAATGACCCAGCCCGCTTGTGGCTCGCCAGGCCCTCGCCAGCGAGGTGCCACCTGTTCTACCATGTGCAGTTCATGCTGTTTGCTTATTGGAGAAATTTAAGTGCTTTGCAAAGACTCCCCGTGGATGGGAGGAGAAGCATTCACTGACTAGAGATGGCAACTTTATTTTTTTAAATCACCTTCAATTTCCAGGTATTCTGTTGGGTTGGGAAAAAGTGAGGGGTCGGGTGGGCACAGAGAGGGAAGGATTCCTTCTTGCCCAACTGCGCAGGTGGATTAGCGGGAGAATTCTCTAGAGCTTTTGGAACTTCACTGTGCATGTGCAGCACTGGGGAGCTTGTCTAAAATGCAGATTCTGACTCAGTAAGTCTGTGTAAGGCCTGAGATTCTGCACTTCTCCCAGGCTTCCAAGGGAGGCTGGCTGCCAGCCACACTTGGGCTTAGCAAGCCTTAGCTTCCAGTGAGGGGGACCTAAGTCTGTTTTCTGTCCTCTGCAATGTTTATTTTGGGAAGCGTCATGGAATGGTGTAGGAATCTGAGTTCAAGCCTGGGCTGGGCTCTAATTTACCTTTGCATTATGTTGTAAGCTTTGCTTTTATCCTTTATAATCAGAGGGGTTTGGATCAAGGGGCTTCCAAGTTCCCCTCTGGTTGGAACATTCTATGATTCTGTCAGTTGTAGAGGGTAGATTAGAGGGAGCATGGAGTGAGGAGGATGGGAAGTATTGGGATGTGGGAATTTTTAGGAGCATCCATTGCATAAGGTGGCCATTGTTTTAAGATTACTGGGTCTGAATCCTGAGAGGCTAGAGGCTGACGGAAGTGGGCAATGAACTTGCTTTTGTGCTATGTGTCCAAGAGCCCAGGGTAGACTGTGAACTTCTGGCAGGAGGGACAATGGCTCTTGCTCCTTGACTCACACTTGGCTTCTCCGAATGGCAGGGGTGGATTTGGCGGAACGTATCTGGGGAGGTCTGCATTCTGCAGCTTCTCAGATACGCTGGCACGGGCCAGGTGCTGGGGGACACAGACAGGAGCAAAGCATACTTTTGTCTTTAAAGAGCTTCTGAAGAGAATGGTGTGTCTTTCAGAACCTGGAGATTGGAATCCCTCTCACTGCTACTGTGTGGCCAGCAGTTGGGGTCTCTGTCTATGGGCTGCTGTCTGTGTCTCCCAATGCCGTGACAGCCTCTTGGGTCTGTCCATACTTACCCACCACCACGTCTCTGGTATGTCACCTGTTTCTGCCGTGGGGTCCTCCCCTAGCCACCCCACCACATCAGTACCTTGGATCCCTAGATACTCACCACGTGTGGTCTCGGCTCTCCCACTCTCCCACCGTCAGCTGAGACGATGATGATGCCACGTTTTACTGGGTGAGGTCGGGTCTTTTCGCCCTTCTCTGCAGTGGACTTTGCACACAGGCTGGCCGTATCCATCCTTTCCAATTAGACATGGCTGTCTGCAAATGGAGAGGGCTTGGGCTCCTATTTCCCAAGGGCTGTTGGCAGAGCAGGGATAGACCTCGGCCCGGTTCAGAGAGGGCTGTCAGCTGGTCGTCGCCTCTGCCGGGGAGCTCATGAAGCTTGGAGACGAGAGTCCTGGTGTTGACAGCCATGCTGCCTTTGGGTCTGTAGTCCTTCCAACAGAAGCTCTCGAAACTGTGAATCGCAGTTTCGTGACAGTTCCAGGGAGGCTCGTGCCTTTATTTTTATTTTATAGACTTATTTTCATCAAAGGAATATAATTTCATTATAGAGAAATCTAGAAAATACCGAAGGAGAAATCAGTGGTAGCCCTATGAGTCAGCGAGTACCACCACTAGCGTAATGTATGTGGGTATCCATACGTGGATGTATATGTATGTTCACACACATGTACTGTGTGTGTCTTTTCCTTTTCTTCACACAGACATTGGATAAAATACACATTCAGCAATTTCACACCCCCCCTCCCCTCATGTATCTCTATTCACATACATATCTTACTCATATATTTAAGTGAAAATGGTCTTGAGCAATCTGGTCTTTTGACCCATTTTTTTCACATAACAGTATTTCTTAAACATCTTTCCAGCTCGTTCAGTGGGCCCGTGTCTAGCATTTCCATTACTCTGCAAAGCTCCTTTTCCTTTCTTGCTTGCTTGCTTCTTTTCACGTAGCTTGTGTATTATACCATTTCATCTGGTTAATTCAGGATTTAATCCGTTTGCCCTGAGGCTTCATGGCACAGGGGCTGAGTGTGCATTGATAAAATGTGAATGAGTGTAAGAAAGATGCAGGCCAGGCCTTCCCGGCTTCTTGGCCCTGCTGAGCGCCCTCTGTGCGCGGTTTCGGCCCGGCTTTGTTCGGGAAGCCTCAGGTATGAGGGACTTGGCAGAAGCCAAGCGAACCTTGTCCTGTCAGCAGCGGTGGCAGCCGCCACATCCACGAGCAATTGTAGGTCACCCGCTGTGGGGCGTTCCAAAGGCCTGAGGGGCAAGGCTCTGCTATAAGTAGAAACCATCAGAAATCTGTAATCTTTACAACAGAATCCTTGAACGTAAGTGCACGTCCGCACCGCCGGCCACTGGAGTGTGGGACAGGCCGGGAAAGCTGCAGCTGCGGGCACGGGCTCCGGGGTAGGGCCGGAGGTGGGGTCCTGCGCCTGAGACTTTCTTTTCGACCTGGGTGAGTCACTTAAACTCTCTAGACCTCGCTTGTCCTCATGGAAAGGTGTGAACAGTGCCCGCGTAGTGGGGTTTTGAGAGGAATGACTGAGACTCCACGTGGGAGCCCTCAGCATAGGGGCTCCCGTGGTCCACGGTGGGAAAGTGGCCACACAGGCGGAAGGAAGGCAGTGCTCCTGGCGAGTGTGTGTGTGCTCCCGAGAGACCTTTCTTTCGCTGGACTTAAAATACTTTATGGAGTTATTTTCATTTAATGTCTGTGTGGTGCTCGGGGACAAGATGGAGCCCAGTTCCTAAATTCAGACCCAGGGAAGCAGCAGCAGGTCAGAGACTGGTGGTGGTGGGAGGAGCGTCAGAGCAGCAGTGTGGAGACCAGGCCTTCTGCTTCTGAGGCTGTATGGCTGTGTGACCCTGGCCAGCTGCCTGCTCTCTCTGATCCTCCGTTCCCTCAACTTGGAAGGGAAGAAGTCACTGGTTGGACCACCTTGTCCCTGAGGTCACCTCCAACCCCAACCCTCTGTGACGCTAAGTAAGGCAATAATGGCCAGGGCTGTGGCCCCTCCCTGAATGTCACCCTCGTTCTGGGTGGACATTTCTGGGCATCAAGTGTAGACGGTCAGGCCAGCACCTGCCAGCACCCAGGAGGCCTCAGCAGCTACCTGGACCTGGCAATAGCGAGGATGAGCTGAGGAGGAAGCGTGGAGATAACGACCGTGTCTGTCCCTTGCTGTTGTGTGCTTTTTTTTTGCTCTAAGTGTAGTTGAGTTTGAATTATATATGATGATTTTTCCCAGTCACTGGGGAGATGAATGAAGGCTTAGTAATCAGAGACCTTGCACAGCCTTCTCTTGGCTCAAGTCTACTGAGATATCAATCCATGGAGAGCACCAGGAATTAAGAGTTTCAGAGCTTGTCAGCAAGATGAGCAGCAGCCAGCAGAGTCCCAGCAGGTGAAGTGGCAGCAGCTTGCAGGAGCAGAGTGAGGGGGTTTTGTTTTCTAAACATAAAAGGATGAGTGAGTAGAGAATGAATACCTTAGTTCTGGCCCCTTAGGCCTTCCAAGTGGATAACTTACCCCTACTTTCTCCTTCTCCTCTCCCTACTGATGCCGTGAGAGGGCAGGACACCTTCCCCAATTGCTCCTACAGCCACAGTTACCATGAGCTCAGCTGCACAGAGTTGGCTGTGGGAAGAGACAAGACGGCATAGAGATGCTGGTAGCTCAGGCTGCAGAGTGGACTGGGAGAGGGCAGATAGCCAGGAAAGGGGCAGACACACACGCACACACACACACACAAGCACACAGGCATGCACAATTTGAAGCAATGGAATTTCAGCTCTGATAGCTGGGAACTGGCACCAGCGTGAGGCTGTCAAGGGCAACTCACTGAAAGTCAAAACATTGTACTGTGACAAAGTGAGATGCCAGCAGCTGTGATCTTCATCCTCACGAAAGACTATTCAGAAAGCCCACACAGCAAGGAACAAGTGGCCAAACATTATGAAGGCATGATCTTAGGTTGCAGTGAGGAAAACGAAGATTGTTCTGAGGAAATGCACATCTTCATTAGAAACAGTAGAATGGATTTCAAAAGAAGGTTGAGAAATATCTTTTATTTTAAAACTATAATCTACTCAGGCCTGAGTAGAAATATCTTACACCAGTTCTTCTAGACATACCTTCATGCAATGAACAGTCACCATCTTGGCCAGGTGTGGTGGCTCATGCCTGTAATCCTAGGACTCTGGGAGGCCAAGGTGAGAGGATCATCTGTGCTCAGGAGTTCAATCAGCCTGAGCAAGAGGGAGACACCCAGTCTCTAATAAAAATATAAAAATTAGCCAGGCCTGGTGGTCCATGTCTGTAGTTCCAGCTACTCAGGAGGCTGAGGCAGGAAGATCATTTGAACCTAGGAGTTTGAGATTGCTGTGAGCTAGGTTGAGGCCATGGCACTCTGGGTAACAGAGTGAGACTCTGTCTCAAAAAAAATAAGTCACCATCTTTCAGTGTTAAAGGTGGTTATGTGACTTTCACATCTTATCAGATCTTGTCACATTGAAAGCAGCAATTTTGTATTGCTTGTAGCGAAGGCATTCTATAAAGCAGTATTGGAGGGCCCCGGATCAGCTTTGCTGTTGGAGGCAGGA
Source organism: Perodicticus potto (assembly GCA_963574655.1). Lineage (NCBI taxonomy): Eukaryota > Metazoa > Chordata > Mammalia > Primates > Lorisidae > Perodicticus > Perodicticus potto. Next base: position 64,012 of record CAUYRH010019176.1, read on the forward strand.
CAGATGTGTTCCACCAGATGTCTGGCTATTTGGGGGAGACAGAGGCTGATTATAGCAAGAATGGGAGGAACTTAAGTAGACTTGGGGGAAATTCAGTAGCTGCTAACCTAAGTCAGTGACCAAGTATGTGCAGAAGAACATCTATAATTGTTCATGGGTGTCCCATGGAATGGGACGGAACCTCTCCTGTATCTAGAATCTCTTTTCTCACTTTGGCTTTCAAAGGGGATATAGCATATTGCCTCTTGTTAAGGTGGGGGCTCTGGGTGGAGCAGGGGAAGAGAAGCTGTCAGAGGGGTTTCCACGTGCCTGCATCTCTTTCCTACTTCTGGGGAAGCCTTGTAGCCTGGCCTCTGAAGACCTTTGAAGGTCATTGTCCTCTATGATTTCCCTCTCAGAGGTCTTAACTGTGAAAGGACGACTGCCATGTGTAGACGAGATTTTGATACAGCAAAGTAAAGAGGTTTCTATCTTTGAACAATCTGAGGTCTTTCTTCACCTTCAGCCTCTGGGCAGTATTGAAGCTGCCCCATTTCCCCATCATTTTGTTGAATCAGAAAAATTTTGTTCTACTGTGCTTCCCCCACACTGATAGGATAGCTGTCTATCTGTCATCATTCATATAAACACATATACACACACATATATATATTTGTGTGTGTGATTTATTTTTAGGAATTGGCTTGTGCAATAGGGAGGGCTGGCAAGTCTGAAATCTGTGGACAGTCTGGCAGGAGTTGACGTAGTCTTGAGGCAGGATTTCTTCTTCTATGGGAAATTTCAGTTTTTGCTTTTAAGGCCTTCATCTAACTGTCTGAGGCCCGTTCACATTATCGAGGTAATCTTGTAGATGTTAATCACATCTGTAAAACTTTACCAGCACCGCCCAGATTTGGCTTTATTAAATAAGTGGATGCTGTAATCTAGCCAAGTTGATGCATAAAACTAACCATCTTATTGCCTAACCTCCTCGAGCCTTGGTGTTCCTTATCTGTAAAATGGAATTATAATGTCTATATCGTAAGGCTGTCATGCGGACTGTATGTGTTGATACCTATCTAGTTGTTAGTCTGTGCCTCGTACGTACTTTTTGTTGGGCAGGTTCTGGCATTACCAGCAAAGGCCATGAGAGAATCCAAACATCCTTCATCAACTGCAACTAGCAGGTGGCCGTACCTTTGTGCCACAGGCTTTTGGGCTAAGAGAGACAGGCCTTGAAGGGCTGTGGGATTCTGGAAGGAAATCCTCAGGTAGAGGGGTGTCCCTCAGCTGATCGGCAGATGCTGAATGAAATGCAGCTATTGGTAGGGTCTTCTTGGGGGAGGTGTTGGGGGGGTGGCATGTTCTTTTGAGAACCTTTAAACATTTTTCTTTTAAAAAAATGTTTAATTTGTCATGGATACATATTAGTTGTACATGTTTAGGGAAGTATATGTGACATTTGGATGCAAGATTACAATGTGTAATGATCAAATCAAGATAATGGGGATAATCATCACTTCTAACATTTATCATTTTTGTGTGTGTGTTAGGAACATTCCAATTCCACTCTTCTCGTTCTTTTGAAATATGTGATAAATTATTGTTAACTCCAGTCATCCTCCTGTGCTGCCAGACACGACACTAGAACTTAGTCCTTCTATCTAATTATATTTTTGTATCTATTAACCATGCCCTGAAATTTCTTTTTCTTTTGTCCTTTCCAGATAGTCTACTTATAGAAAGACTTTTTTCAGGGGGGAAGTATAACACTTTAATTCAGATCTAGTGGCTCATGAGGAATTAGAGGCGGCTTCCAGAATGCCTCTTCTGTTGGGGCATCGGCAAGAATCACCTGCTGCTGGTTCTCTCTGGTCTGCTTTCTGTATGGTCAATAATTCTATTACATGGGACAGGGGAGGTGCTGATTAAAGTGGAGCCAGAGATCACTGTGTTTCTGGAGGGGATACCCCATTTCTGCTTCCTCTTTCCAGCCTATCCCAAAGGCAGGAGGAGCATCTCATCTCATCTCATTCACCCAGTGTCATGTTTTACCAGGTTTCCTTTGCCTTAAAGCTCAGTACCCACGTCATGTACTTCTTATGCCCATCTTCTCTGATGTATCCTGGATGGGGGTTTCTCTCTGTGCCACCCACTTCTGTCTGCTGTCATGTGGGTAAATTAGCAGAGGCTTGCTTAAACTAAAGAAGATGGAGTACTAGACTCTGTTGGGGCCGGCTGAGGTTGACTAGGGCTCTGCATTGGGAGGTGTTGCCTGCTGTCCCACAGTTGGCTCTGTGATGCCCAGCTCCCCACTGCCCAGTATTTTTGGCTTATGGCCCTCCACATGGGAGCTTTGTGGAGAATAGTTGGATCAGCCTTTTTTGGCTGTTTGGTGATAATGCACTTACAACAGCACCAACACCCCTTGAATTATTTCTTCGGAGCAGAGCTTGATTACTATTCTGCTACTTTGCCACGTGACTCTCCCCTTCACAGTAGATTCTGGGGAGAGCTTATGTCTGCAAAGTGGCCAACACTGTAGCTGGGAAGGGAGTTTTGGAAAACAGAGAAGGGCACTTGAAGGGAGTCAGTGTGAAGCCCTCCATCCTCAGCTCTAGAAGAATAATTCAAGTGTCCACACAATCCATAGCTTGAGCTTTGGCTGCTCATTGGTGCCCTTGGAGTTAGCTCCCAAGCATAGAGTTGTCAAAGGGCCAGAGATGCTCTAACCTTCCTTGCCAAGTCCACAGCCCCTCCCCAGATCCTGAAGCCTTTTTAGTAGGCGTATGTCTGTCAAATGTCAGCCTTCCTGCTATAGGTTGTCACTAAGTGTGTGAACCGCCCTACCATGGAGTCCAGTGTCCAATTTCAGTGTTTGTTTACTGTTCACATGAGTACTTAGTGATTATTAGGTCAACATGGTGATAGCATAAGAAACAAATGGTTTTAAGTCCCTGCCATCTTTTACTGCAGAACTGGGGACTCAGAGAGATGAAGTGGCTTCTCCAAAGACAGTGTTGATTAGGGGCAGGACCAGGCTGGAACCTGGTCTCTTGACTCTTGACACCACATTCCTGCCACTGTTGCATTGTGCACTTCTGTGGACTTAAATTCTACCCTCTTTGTTTCATCAATCCTTAAGAATGTCAAGGAATACTTGGGCAACGAAGGGATGAATTTGGTCAGGAAAATTAAGGATTCAGCTTTGGAATTCCTGTCTCTATTCAGAGTCTGCACAATCGCAAGGTCATTCCCTTGTCCAGCCTCCAACTCTTGGGTAGCTTTTAGCAGGTTCTACAAGCCTTTTCTCTTCCATGTTCTCCCTCCAAATCACTTTTTATTTTTTCCATCAACTGGAGCATGTTTTTCTTTCCTTTTCCAAAATCAGTCATGCTTCACATTTTGACTGCTTTCCCTGGTTCTGCGAATTCCTTCCAAGTTGCTGCCATCTTTTGGCTAATAAGCTGCCCAAGGCATGTCACTGGTCACCTCCCTGGAGCCTCTTGTGGACTGTTAGTTGGTCTTCATCCCCTGTTCTGGACACCCCAACGCCCTGTCAGCCCTGTGCTCTCCAGGTGGCCTTGACTGCAACGCTTGTCATTGACCACCCCCGCCACCTTTGCAAGATTAAGCTGAGGTATATGTGAGGCGTTCACCTAGGGCAACAGATTTAAGGTAGGGAGGAAGGGTGCTACAAATAAAAAGCTCTAGTAATCACGATTTGAAAAAAATGTAGTTTTTTTGCATTAATCTTGTTTTTCTTAGATTATCACATTGCAATACTATTTCTTTTGATTACCGAGTGTTTTAGCAGCTCCCTTGATTTTGTGCCCAGACAAGCACCTGTCTTTCATCCCCCATCTCTCCCACGTTTCTTTCCTCCCCGTTTTGCTCCTCCCTAACCCGTTCCATTATTCCTCTATTCTTCCGGCCCCTGCGGATTTATTCCTTATGAATTAATGTTCTGTTTACATCTTCTTCCAGATTGTTAATAAAGATGTTAACACGTTCTCTAGGCCGCATTCCAGCCTTGCCGTAGCCCGCCCGTTAACTGAAGTCCTCAGTTCCAGAAAAGAAGCTGCATTTTTTCTTAAGGTCTGTTGTTTACCATCTCCTGGTGGGTGCTTGCACCCCACCCAGGTTTCTGTTATCCTCATCCAAGAGCCTAATGGCTCACGTGTGAGCTTGCGGAAGCTCCACGAATGGCTTGAAAGATAAGCCCCCTGTAAATAAAGCTGATGATCCTCGCTAATGTTGGGAGCTGACGGCATGCACAGTCCAGCCAATTTGGATTAATTTTTCAAGGCAGATTCTGGTAGATGCCATATCAACACCTTCTCTGAAGCCTGACTCTCTCATCTTGCCTCATGTCTCCTTCGCCACTCGCTCACTTTTGCCAATTAGGAAAAGGCATCACTTCCGTGGCAAGTTATGATTTGCTCTTTATAAACCCCAGTTGCTCTTTCGTGCTCAAAGGCCACTTGCCACATATGAATCGTGCTTCCCATGTGGGTCTCATTGTTTCAGAAGCAGCTTGAACTAGATTTACCTTTGTTTCTTTTTTGTCACGGGGATACATAGATTTTTATAACACAAAGTTGGCAAAATGGAAGGACACTGTAGAAACGCTATTTCCTTTGCAAACAAGTATTCACTTTTAGCAGCTCACGTTTTAAAGAAGATTGTGTCTTTCTTTGTTCTCCGTTATCGAAGTAGCTTGCCCATGATGCTAACTTGGGAAAAAGAAGAAAACAATAAATCACCCTTGTGCTAGCACCCAAAAATAAACACTTGCTTCCATCTTGGCACATATTCTTCCAGACCTTTTTACATATTTATCATGCTGTAGATGTAATTTTGTGTCTTTGCTGTCATATTGTGTATCATAAATAGTCTCCAAGTTATTATGTAATCATGAGAACCATCATTTTGAGGGATCACATGCGTTCAGTCCAAGTAATTCATCTTTTTAAACTTAATCTTTCCTCTTTTATCAGTCACTTAAGTTCCAGATACTGTTATAAATAACAAGGAGGTGAACATCTTCGTATATATCATCTCCTTTAGTTAGAATGATTTCATAGCTCAGATTCCTGGGAGTGGAGTGACCATATTAAAGATGAGGATGAACGTGTTATATAACGCTTTAGAGAAGAGTTTGACTGGTTGACAAAGTCACTGTCACCATACGTGAGTACTTCTTGCCCCTCCAGTGTTCTTGCACTAGGTAAAAATTTTTTATCAGTGTGTTACTGTTACCCTAGGGGCTACTCAAATAGACATATATGGAATCATGGCAGTCTTTGTGCTCTTGTGTTCATTTTATCAAGCCAATAGCATCTGTAACAGAAGTAGTAACTTCCCGACTGCTATCCAACACATTCCTTTCACCAGCACCATTGACCAAAAATATATTTGAGCCAAGCCTATAATGCCAAATTTTGTAGTAGACATGTTAATAATGATAAAAAGAAACGGATGAAATTAATTTTAATATTGTATGTTGTTTAACCCAGTATATCCAAAATGCGATCATTTCAGCCTGTGGCAGTAGCCAGGTGTCTAGTGGTTACAGCGTTGGACAGTACAGCTTTCCCCCAGTGAGCTTAGGGCCCTGCCAAACTCTCTCTTGCTTCTCTTAGGCAGACTCTTAAATCTGTTTTTAGTCTTAGTTTTGGTTCTCAAAAAGTTGACTCTGAGATGGCTACTTGATGTGCAGTTAGTTATTTGGAAGGTCATTCCAGGAAGCATGAAGGAGCGAGTAGGAAAAGGAGAAGGGAAGATGAGAGAGCCAAGGAAAGGTGTGACAATGAGCACGTTACTGCCGTGGGAGACTGGGGCTTAAGCCTGCCGGGGACCATCTGAGAACCTGGCTGGGACGTGCCTGGAAATAGCTCCCCAGTGAAGAGAGAGGGACTGGAACGTCTGGTTACCAGTCCTCATATGGCTTTAATTAGCTGTAGGTTGTTGCTAGTTAGCTCCCCCACACTGAGGGTTGTACCTGCCGTTGATTAGCTATAGGTTTTCCTTAGTTAGCTCCCCCACACTGTGGGTGGCACCTGTGTGGGGCTAAGCAGGCTCCGTGCTGGACAGAGCCCTCAGGCAGAGGGGAAGGGGGCAGGCTCTTGAGGTGACTGCAGTCAGGGTGCTGGACACTGTCTGCCATGGTTGCCAGGAAACTGGGTGGGCTGGGGATGTGGGCGGGGCCTCAGCTGCGTCTGCCCTGGGTCCATGTCTTGGTCAAGTGGGGTCTTCTCTTTTTTTTTTTTTTTTTGAGACAGAGCCTCAAGCTGTCACCCTGGAGAGAGTGCCGTGGCATCACAGCTCACAGCAACCTCCAATTCCTGGGCTCAAACGAGTCTCCTGCTTCTGCCTCCCAAGTAGCTGGGACTACAGGTGCCCGCCACAACGCCCGGCCATTTTTTGGTTGCAGCCATCATTGTTGTTTGGCGGGCCCAGGCTGGATTCGAACCTGCCAGCTCAGGTGTACGTGGCTGGTGCCTTAGCCAGTTGAGCCACAGGCGCCGAGCCAAGTGGGGTCTTCTCAGATGGAGCCTGGTTCCAGGCCAGGTGATTCTTAGTTGGTAGTAATCATGGGTGATCTAGTCAGCCTTCTTAAACATAAGCAATAGAAACCAGTTCTGGCTAATCAGGCAAAATGTAATTGATGGAGGGATTTGGGGGCTGGGAGGAAGGTGCTGGCCAGGATTGAGAATGGGAGGGAATAGCATTTTGTTCCATGACGTAGTAAACCAGCAGCACAATTGACGTCTTACAGAGCAGCATGATTGGGATGCCCTGTGTTCCCCCTGTTTGTTCTGGGGTGGGGAATGGAGAGCAAGGTCACTTTGGCTTCTTTCTGGAAGGTCACAGCTAAAATTATCCTCCCATTTATACTACACACAATGGAGAAAAGATAATTCTCCGATAAGAGATCAAATTGCTATTAGAGAATGAAGCTGGTCAGCTAAAACTGGACGAATGACCATTGTGCACAGAGGTTGGGCTTTGGGGTGAAATCTTAGTAAAAGTCATGCCAATCAATTTCCTTGTTTTGATAATACATTTTAGTTATATAAGATGTCACTCTTGGGGTAAATGGGGTGATAAGTATATATGGGACCTCTCTGTACTATTTTTACAACTTCTTTTGGGTCTACAATCATTTCAAAATAAAAGTGTTGGTTGGGCAGGGTGGCTTACACCTGTAATCCCAGCACTCTGGGAGGCCGAGGTGCGCGGATTGTCTGAGCTCACCAGGTTTGAGACCGGCCTGAACAAGAGCAAGACCCTATCTTTAAAAATAGCTGGACATTGTCGGGGGGGGGGCACCTAGAGTTCCAGCTACTTCAGATGCTGAGGCAAGAGAATTGCTTGAGACCAAGAGTTTGAGGTTGCTGTGAGCTGTGACACAACAGCACTCTACTGAGGAAAAAAATAAAATAAAAACAAAATGAAATAAAAGTTTTATTTTTTATTTTTTTTAGAAAGGAGGGTTGGGCTTAAAGATGTAGTTCCCTTTGGAGTGGAATTTGCGAAATTGGAATACCCAAACTTCACCTTTGCTTTCAACCTCATCCTCAAAATCAGTACATCTAAATCTTTAGACCTAAACTTACTTTCTGAGCCTTCCAAACCTATTTATTTGGATCCCAGTGGGTTTCTTGCTCCAGTTGATTTATTATATTTTTAAGTTTATTCCTGAAGATTTGATGTTGAGCTGTAGTTAATTAAGGAAGATAGCAAACAGGTCTGAACGGACACTGAAAGCTGTACAAACCCTGCGTTCCTCCCACTGACTCCAGCCAGATTTCCTCAAAGTGACACGATACCCTGACACCTGTAGATAAGCAATGGCCCAGTGGCTAAAACCTACAGCTAGAGGGGGTCAGCTCTCTCCCCACCCCCAGAGGGCTGTAGGAAGAGTTGTGTCAACCTTTGATCCTGGCAATTTACTCCGTCAGATACAGCTCGTGGTAAGAAGCAGGTGGGACGAGGCCACTATTGTTGAGATGTTCCCTTTAAATAGCAGCTATTTCTTTATGTGGCTTCCCAACCGGGGCATATTCTGAGATTAGTAAGTTCTAGAATGTGACCATTGATATAAAGGCTGACAACCCCCTTAGAGAGTATGAGATGCTTTCACTCTTCCTTCTTGACTGTGGTTGAATGCCAGTTCTGCGAAAATAGAGTCTGGATGTGTGGTCGTAGGTACCAAATGTCAGCCTGCAGTACCATCAGTTTGGACATAATCATAATCCCAGGTAATGGGCACTGGGGAGCCATGGGCTTATCCAAACTAGGTCTGTGAGGCTGTCCTTGTTTGGTTGTTAAATTTCTACTTATTACAATTCTGTAATAAGCATTTGCCCAATCAGACTCATCTTTTTATGCTGTAGTTAACAAAGTTTTAATCTAAGCAATGATAATAATTCATGATGATAGGAGACATTGAGGTATATTCCTCCCACCAAGTTTTTCCCTGGGAGTAAAGTAAATGTTTGGAGAGGTACATAAACGTCTGTGGGGCACTGGGGCCTTCCTTAGTTATTTAGTGGCATGGGCACCAGATGGTCCCCAGGCCCTGGCTTACGAATCTGTGCATGGCCCAGCCCCAGGAAAGCCTGGGCTCACGTTCTACTCGTCATCCTTCTTCCTGGGAAGGCAGAGCGTTTTATGGGAATGATCTCATTCTTCCTTCTCAGCGCTCTCTGGAGGCTGGGAGAGGTCTGCCTTGGGGATGCTGCTGGCAGATTTCTTCCTATTCCTTTAAGACCCTTTCTGCACCCACTTCTTCCATAGACTGCAGCAAAGAAGAGCCCCTAACACTGGCTTTTTCTAAAGACTTGCCAAGGAGCTAACACACTGTGTCCTTGGGAAGGGGTGAGATGCGTTCTCTCTTTGTATCTTGGGATTTAGAATTAGGGAGGGCTTGGATCTAATTCTGGCTCCACCCCATGGCTGACCTCACTGAAGCTGTTTGCCCTCCACAAGCCTCAGTTTCCTGCAGGGTTGGGAGAGTGGATATCGCCTTGTGCTATGGAAACATTCAATATGTGGTAGCTACTTACACAAGATAAGTAGTAGAGAGCAAATATTAATATAAAAACATTATAAACATCAAGCCTCAAGGGACACAGAGAATATTAAAGGGATCCTTATTGAGTTAGGAGCATAGAGGGCTCCTATGGCGGGTTATGCCTGTACTGTCATGGTTACGATGCTAGCTCAGGGTTCAGATCACACCTGAGCAGGTGTACTGTGGCAGAAAGAATATGATTTTTAGATGAAGACACAGCCTGTCTGTTTAAATCCTGACTGCCATTTTAAGCTGTGTGATCTGGGCAAGCCTCTTGCCTTCTCACAAGGTTGGGTTTCCTCATCTGTTAGGCTGAGAAACTAACACCTATCCAGAAGATTGAGAAGAGGAGCAAGAACGAAGTGAAGCACTTAGCGGGCTGCCTGGCACATGGCACCTTCCAAGTCTTGCCCTTCCTTCCCCTCCTTCCAGTCATGCCCCCCTCAGGCTGACACCGGTGGTGACTTGGGGACAGTATCGTCCTTTCCTTTTCTCCTTTTCTGCCCCCTCCTACTTCCAGCAGAATTGGCATTTTCCAGGGGAAGAATAGATGTTTGCCTTTGTGATCCAAATTGAGGTTCCTCCTTGCCAGAAAATGCTTCTCCATCTGTTTGAGTTTCCTTATCAAGGGGGAAAAAATTATGTTTACACTAAGGTAAGAACGACACTTGATTTTACCTTCTGGGTTAGGCAGAATAATGACAGCAAATCCCCAAAACCAACCTCTGCCCCCCTCTCCCCCCAAATCAAACCCTAATCCCTGGAACCTGTAAATTTTACCTTATAAAGAGAAAAGGTCTTTGCAGATGTGACTAAATTAAGGATCTTGAGCTGGGGAGATTATCCTGGGCTATCCAGGCAGGTCCTAAATGTGGTCATGTGGGTTCTTGTAAGAGAGCGGCAGAGAGTGATTTGACCGTGCATACAAGAGCAGAACAGAGTGGAGAAAGATTTGAAGGTGCTGGCTCTCAAGATTGGAGTGACATAGCCATGAGCCAAGGACAGCCATCAGCCACTAGGAAGAAGCTGGAACAGGCAAAGAGCAGATTCACTCCTGGAGCCTCCAGAGGGAGAGTGGCCCTGCTGATACCTTGATTTCAGCTCAACAACCAGTCCTGATTTTTGGTTTCCAGAACTCTAAAAGAATAAATTTCTGATATTTTAAGCCACTGAGTTTGTGGTAATTTGTCACAGTGGTCTTGAGAAGCTAAAACAGTGTACTCTTGGGGCAGACCTTAGTTGACCTTGCTTGATTGCCATATTTCCCTGAGTGGGTCAACACCTTGGCTACCTATAGGTCTCCCAGGGGTGGGAGAGCAAACCTTATACCTACTGGAGATGTCATTGAGCTCTGGTCCTATGCATGGGTTCAGACATCACAAAGGCACCATAGTTACTTGGATACTTCAGGGGTGATGGTCAAAGCAAGATAGTTTGATATAGAACCTTTAGACCCTGACCTTTGTTGCCATGCAGTGGGGGTCTTGATGGTCATACCAGTTAAGAGGTTTCAGTGACAAGAGACCTCAAAGGATGACACTGCTGGGCAGAGTCAGCCATCTGTTTCCTCTAATGGGCCTGCCCTGATGGCTTGGGGAGGTTGCCCGTATGTTAAGAGCTTGAGGCTGGGGTCCTGGCTACGGCAGGGTAGAAATGAGCAGCTTTGGAGGCTGTGCTGCACCTGCACAGGGGGCCTTGTAGCCAGGCTTCTCATTTGCTTTGATCCGCTCTGCCCAAAATTGCCTGCTTTTGTATGATTTACTGTGAGATGGGATGCAAGTAATTTGTTACGAATATTAAAATGCCGACTTTTGCAGAAGATTTACTTCTTTTAATAGATCAGGGCAGATTCATGGTGCTTTTGCTAACATGCATTCTGATATGTTTTCTTGAGTAGGACAGAAAGGGGAGGAGTTTTAGTTATCACACTAGGAATTGCTCATTATCTTAGAGATACTTGTTTGGTAGGTGAGTCATGAAGATGAAGAAGAAGACAAGAAGCTGTGACTAAAGAACAGTTACTTTTCCCCTCTAGTCCACAAATATGTGTTGGATGTATGTCATCTTCCACTCTTGTGCCCAAGACAGACATCACTAATTGATATGTGTGATATCCTTACCCTTGTACCCATTGTAGACATTACTAATTGATTGCTGTGGGGCTTGAACTCAGGCACAGAATACTTCTCAACACAGTGCTTTAGTTATCTACTCCCAATTGATCAGGGTTGACATTTGAGGTGACATATTTACCATTCCTGCTAATTCCTTCCCCAACTGTAAGATACCATAAATCTGCTCTAATTTCCACCATGTATCCTGGTCTTCCAAAGTCTCTTTCTGGCATCTGTTAACAAGGATCTAACCTACTTCCTCTTTTATCAGGAAAGACAAGTGGTGGTAAAACTGTTTCCTAACTTAGCAGTGGCTCCAAAGAGAGCTCAGCCCCTGGGCTTCTCTAGCCCCTGGGTTTTCTCTGGGTCACAGGGATCACAAAGGAGTCACAGCAACTAGATTTGGAATCGGCCTCTCTGCTTAGCTTCCCTGTGTGATCTAGGGTGTGGTCCCTCTGTCTCCCCTCTCTTCCTTTCCTTCAGCCAACATTTCTGGGCATTCACTAGGCACCAAGAACTAGTTTACACATCGCGATTTAGCAGTAAGTAAAACAGTCCTGCTCTTGTGAAACTTACATTCTAGTGTGTGTGCATGTGTGTGTGGGGGAGGATGGGGGGGCTTCAGGGGAGACAACCAATAAACAAATGAATATGTCACATGGCAGGTGGTGTGCTGAGGTGGGGAAGGGGGGACATTCAGTGGAGGGGGTCACGAGCTCTTCTAGATAGAGAAGGGGACACATCTGGTGGAGGGGCCTGTGAGCTCTTCTGGATGGATAAGCCTCTCAAACCCAGGCTAGCAGAGCAGAGGGGGGAATGGGCCTCATAGATGATTGGGAAAGTGTGTTCCTGGCAGAAGGAACTGCCTGTGCAAAGGCCCTGGGGTGGAGCCATGTCTGGAATGTTCCAACAACAGCCAGGGGGACTGGAGGGCTGGACTAGGGGAGGAGGTGAGTGGGTAGTAGGAGATTAACAGTGAGCACATGCAGGGACAGACCCACATAGGGCCTGATAGGTCTTGGTAGAGAACTTGGCAGCCGTACTGAGCACTTGGGGAGCTGTGCAGAGTATAAAGCGTGTGTGGGGGTTATGAGCAGACTTGTGTGGTCACAGGGCCACTCTGGTTGGCATGTGCGACATAAACCACAGGGGCCCAGGGTGGAAGCAGGAAGGGCTGCTGGGTGCTTCCTGCTTGAGGGCAGGGAGTGGATGCTGGAAGAGTAGCAGTGTCAGGTGGCACTGCCCATCAGATGGGCACATCTTTCTGGAATTCACCCAAAGTGCCCTGAGGCCGATGGTGACCAGCTAGCTTTGTGAATCACTTTTTCCTCTTACTAATGTCACGAACATTTCCCCCGTGTCTTTAAATAGTCTTTGACAACATGTTTTCTAATGGCTGAACAGTATTACATCACTTGGAAGTCCCATAATGTAATTAATCTCCCTCTATTCGACGTTGCAGTTATTACCAGTTATTCACTATTTAAAAAATGTGTCAACGGATGCCATTGTACATAAATCTCCATGGATATCTCTGATTATTTCCCTAGGCAAGATTTCTAGAAATGGGGTGATTGGGTTAAATAATATGCATTTTAAGGTTTCTAGTTATTAAATTACTTTGCAGATAACAGAGCTATGGCTCAGGAAGATCAAGTCACTGGCCTTGGGCGTAGCCAGGAAGTGGTGCGATGAGGCTTGAATGCAGGCATGCTGTTTCCAGACACTCCACACTAAGGACAGTTTGGAGTCACTCAGCTCACACCCAGGGGCCAAGCAGCCTGGGCTTTGGTAGCGTTGGGTGGTGAGGTTGACGATGGCCGAGGAGTTGAAGCTAGTCAGCTTTCTTTTGTCAACTCTGTGTCAGGAACTGTGCTCAGCCTGGGATATGGCTACTTCCACTGGACACTCAGGGGGCCCCTAGAGTCACTAACAGATTCAACTCCACTTTCTGCAGGGAGACACTGAAGGTCAGAGAAGTTAAGCAGGCAGCCTAGGAGCCCCTGCAATCATCTTCTGCTGTGGGGCCTTCCGAGCTAGGAAGCACGCCCGCTAGTCCCCTGAGTTATAAATACCAGCTCGTGTGGGCTGCTGGTGCACTTCCCAGCCTACTATTGGCCTGACGCTTTCTGTGTTCCTCCAGCTTCCTCAATAATAATTGTTATTATTACTACCATATTACTTTTACTTTATTACCACATGTCATAGTATTATGGGAAAATATACGCTGCTGTATGCATAATATTATATACACAAACGCTGTATATATTTCATTACTGTTGCTGTGTGCTTTCAGTCTTACTACTATTACTACTGCCTATCATGACTACTAAACCTACATTCTTTTTAAAAATTATTTTTTATTTCAGAATAGTAGGAGCATATATGTCTTGTTTACATGCTTTGTTTTTGTACAGGTCGAGTCCAAGTTGTAAGTGTGACGTTCACTCAGATAGTGTGCACTGTACCTGATCCATCCTCTCCTCCCCCTCCCCCAAGCTTGATTTTCATTGAGATTTACTTCCATGTGCGCACGTAAGTGCTGGTAGATTGGTTCCAATTGGGTATTGGGTACCTGTGTTTATTTCTCCATTCGTGTGATGTTTCACTTAAGAGAATGATTTCTGGTTCCATCCAGGTTGTCACAAAAGATGCCAGATCACCTTTTTGTTTTAAGGGTATGCTTGTACCACATTTTATTAATCATGCTCCTATTTCTCATTCTGGAGCCCAGGCTGAAGGGGCAAGAGCCTGTTTCTTTCCCGGCAGATTGGAGGGGCACAAGAGGATGTGCAGAAACATCTCGTGCCTCTTAAGTCATTGCCTCATATTAATAATAACAGTAACTGTTATTATTATTACTCTATTAAACATAAGAGGTAGTATTTCCAAGACAGTCACTGGGCTCAGAGTTTTGCTGGCTTTCCTCAGAATAACCTAAAATAGGTACTTTTTATTGTACTCATTTTATAATTGGGTAAACGGAGGCCCAGGGTCTCACAGCTTGGCACTGATATATTTTTAATAGCTTCATTGAGGCCGGATTTATACACAAACATCTGGAAATATTTAAAGCGGATGATTTGAGGTTTTGACATTGTATACGCCAGTGAAATCATCACCACATTCAAGACCATGAATGTCCCTTACCTCCTACATCTGTCTGATGTCCTCAGGGCTCCAATGCTGATGTGAGTGTGCCCTTTTGAGAAGCTGCCCTGGGTCAGTGGATGATGCTACTTTCTCTCCCTGTCACCCTATCCCATGGATCCTGGGAGCAATCCCGTCACTGCATTGCTGTAACTTCTTCACAGGCTACATTCCTGTCCCCTCCCTCTTCCTGCTACCCCCCTTGCAATGGTGCTTTTTGTGGCCAAAGAACAGAATTAAGGAGGCTGAAGGACTGTGCAAACTTATTTCTGGGATGGTGCCTCTTGCAAGAGGGACCGAGCAGGGCAAGACGCGAGGAAGGTCAGGCCCAGCCAGCAGCCCACTTGCAGACCCCGTGCAGCCCCTCCTCTGCACATTTGTCAGCTTCTGAACCTTATTTACTCTGCAGAACCAGTTCTCACTTCCACACACACACACATGCATTTCATGACTCCCTGGGGGACCCACTTTGCTTCTGGGGAGCTTGCTGTGTGCCGTTCATTGTAATATTAGCCTCACATCACACTCAGTTAATATTCAGATGAGCCGTGTGAACAATCTGATTTGAAGGGTGTCTGCATGTGCATGTGTGTGTTCCATTGCTAGAAAGCTCTCTGACCCAGCACAGTGAGATGGGTCCACTTGTTTGCAGAGAGATTAAGTAACTGGTGTCAAATCACAGAGCTGGGAAGAGCGGAGCAGGGGAGGAGGCCATGCTCTCATGGTTGTAGGCTTGGCCTGCTGAAATACCACTTTCTTGATGGCCATAGCCCATGGAGACCCGAGAGGCTCACAACTGCCCCAGGTAAGGAGAAGATGAATGTGTTTTCATTCTACCTGGAAGCCTGCACGGGGCTGTTGCAGACTCCACTCGGCCTGCGAGAGGCTAGCCCTCTGCCCCCGGAGACCCAGCTCATTTCTGCTCTTCACAGTTGTCTGTGGTGATTGAATGCTGCCCACTTCTGCCCCCTGCTAGACTATAAAAGGGCTGTGCCTTTTCCCTGCCTCTGGATACAACAATGGTTCCTGAACTTGTCTAGGTACACAGTCAAGTCAGTCCCTGAAATACAAGGTTGATCAAGTAAGTTCACGAACTCATCCCAGAAATAGTGCTGTCTAGTCACTTTCAAAGTACCGCCCCCCCAACCCCCCCACCCCGGCCATCTGGTGACCACAGCGATATTGAGCAGTGAGGTATCTAGCACTTATTCTAGGATGAGTGCTTGAACTTAATTGTCTGACCTCGTGTGACAACGGCTCTGATGGCCATCCCAGAAAAAGTGTTCCAAAAGTGCTTTGAAGGGCAGACTAGGCAAGGGGCATACCTCAAAGGTGACCAGAGTGACATTCAGAAATGAGGTAGGCAGAACTTCTAGGGTGAAGTTTTGAACTTAGTCCTCCGACCTTAAATGGGTTATCCCAACTGTACAGCGTTTGCGAGCTGTGTGCACACCTGTATTGGGGCATGCACATGCTGTTGGCTCATGCTGTCCTTGTCGAGGGGAGGATAGAGCTGACCACAGGCTGACCACAGGCTGACCACAGCTCATGGTGGCTCCCGGTGCATCCTTCTCAGAAGTGCACTTTTAATAGAGTGGGCTGCATGGAAGGCTTCCCTGAGGTTTAAGGGAGTGGGCCACTCATTTACTGTCACCTCGGTAACCTTCAGCTTGCTGGGCCAGAGGGTAGAGGGACATCTTTGTGTGTGTGTGCAGCTGCCGAGGAGACTCACAGGTGAAAGGAGTGGGGGAGAGGAAAGCTGAGGCTATACCCACGGTCACTCTCTCCCCCATCTGGCTTGGAGTTCACTGCCATTCCAGAGACCTTGCCAGAGCCCATGACTGAGCTCAAACCAGGGGCCCTGAGTTGTTTGCAGAGGAACCTGCTTGCGCAAATTCTGTTTTGGGTTAAGATGCTCCTTCTAATGAAGCGGAATGGAACTCCTGGCCTGGCTTCCGCCCCCTCCTGCAGCCTGCAGGCCCCTGTGGGCTCTGAGGATCACGGTTTTGGCTGTGAACAGGAGAATGGTTTTATCCTGAACTAGTCCAACCCTGCTTCTTTCTCCAGGCTTCTCCTGGTCAGATTTGGCCCCCTTAGGCTTTCTGCCTCCCAGCAGGGTGCAGGGGAGTGAGGGGGCAGAGAGACATCCCTGTAGTTAGTTAGAGTCTCTTGGGAAGCAGGAGCTTTGAACCCAGTTTGAACCTCTGAGGGCTCAAGTTCCTTTTTTCTTGGCACAGTATGATTTCCTGTTTCGAGGAAAAAACCCAAGGTTTTAAGACCTTAAAAAAAAAAAAAAAAAGAGGCACTTGGACACAAAATAGCTCTTACAAAACAACATGTTGATGAGTTAAGTATAAATGAACCAGAGACATATGGATTAAATTTTCCCTGCAATCCACAGGGGCTTCACAATTAGGGGAAGAGTGTTTGTTAAAATATGTGTGTCTCTGCCAGGGTCTAGGACAGAATCAGGGGCTGTGTGGTTGCTGGAGAAGCCTTGGGGCCCTCCCCTCCCCCACCTCCCCCTTCACCCCCAGGGATGGAACATAGTGCCAGGGAGGTTACTGTAAGTCTTAGGGTTCTTCTTTTTACTCCTTGGGCCTGCAGTCCTTTTGCTCTTAATTGAATTGTTCCTCACACTTCTCTCCTGTGCCTTCAAATGGGGAACCAGCCAATGCCTGACTCCTGCAGTGACCTTGAACTTGCTGGGGAAAGGAAGTTGACATGAGCCACTTTGACATGTGTGGGATGTTGCTGCCTACTCCTTCCTGACTGCAGAACCTTTCTGGGCAACAAAAATACCTTTTTGTTCAGACATGGCTATTAGAAATGCTGCCTCCAGGTGGCCAGGAGAGGGAGGACCAAGGTGGGGATAGGGTGGAGGGTTGACACCTTCTGATTTGGGTTTCCTGGGTATCATTCTTGCCATCAGGAGGAGGTGGGAGCTAGAACATCTTCTGGCCCAACACTAGGAATAAGGACACTGGAGGGAGGCTCGGGTTTTGCCACTCAGAATCTTTCAGACATTCCAAAGAGCCTTGGCCTTGGAGTTTTTATGCTTCCTCTTCAGTATTTGACCAGGGAGCAGATACGCACAATATATTTGGAGAATCCCTGAGCAGCTTTTACAATTGCCTGTTGTTTTGCTCGAGAGCCCTTTGGCAGAGTAATCTCAGTGGAAGCCCCTGAATTGAACAGATAGTGTCCTCAGATAAGTCAAGGACAGATACCCCCACACCTCCAGTCAGACCTCACTGCCCTTTCCTTCCCTGCTTAGGGGACCCATCGGTCTCTTTAGAACACAGTTTGAAAGCACAAGCGGTGTTCTTAAATAGGAATCACTAAATTCCTTGGCCCTTAGCACCAGCAGCGAAGTCAATACTGTCTCACGGACATTATGTTGAGTGAAAGAAGCCAGACACAGCATAGAACATGCAACGTGACTGCATTTATACAAAGCTCAGGAATCAGCAAAGCTGGTCAGTGTTGATGGGAGTCACATAGTCATTACCTCTGAAAATGATTGAGGGGGGCATGAGAGAACTTTCTTGGGGCACTGGAAATTTAATCTATTTTCACTTGGGTGGTAGTGACTCAGGTGCACACACATATAAAAATTATTGAGCTGCTAACTCAAGATCAGGACTCTTGATGCTCCTGATTGCATGCATGTGATGTGTTCATTGAAAAGCTAAACAAAAGAAAAAGAAATCATCTCCTTTTTTTCCCTCTCCCAAAGTCTGTGGGCACCATGGTCAGGTGAACGAACCCTTTAGCACAGTGATTGACAGTCTGGGCTTGGAGATCTCTGGTGCAGGGATGAGGGCTGAGCCTGATGGAGCAGAGCATGGAGTCATCCTTGGAAAGGCAAAGCAGATCTTCTCTGCAAATCAGGGTCATGGGAGACTGAGGACGCATGAGTGGGTTCTGGTTGAATAGCCTCAGTCGTATTAGAAAGATAGGATGCAGATAAGGGGTTCTGTGGAGGTTCAGTGAGGCCCTAGAGGGATTCTAATATGGAAGAACAAGCAGGTGTGTGGGTCGGCCCTGTCCCAGGGCTTTAGCCACCATATATGGAGGGATCACTTAAGCCTCTATCTGCAGTGTGTGACATAAAGAAGATTCTGTGGGCTCTAAGGGAAGGGGATGCAGCTCAAACAGCTGTACCCACCCACCCTTTCCAGTTCAGAGGGATGAGGGACTTGGCATGTTGGAGGCACCCAAAAGGACCAGGTGTCCACAACCAGGCCTTTCAACCCCCAGAAAGGGGCTGTGCGTGCCAAACGTGCACGTAGGCAGCTGGAATGTTGCATGAAGAGATGGAATTAGTATTGTTGGAATAGCATGTCTGGGCTATGATAGGGAAACATGATTGGTCAGTGGGATTGAGGAATGTGGCCTGGACAAAGTGCAAGAGGACTTTGCGTAGTTCCAAGACCCCAGTGGGAGCAAGTTGTTCCACAGGTGTGGGACAGCTCTCATCCATCCTGTCCTTCCCACTGTCTTTCTCCCCTCCTGAGCCTGGGTACTGGAAGGTCACTGGATCCAGGCCCTGAGGCTTTATGTCTCATTTCTAAGGGTCCATATATGGAAGCCTGGGCTTCTCTGCCTGGCCAGGCAGACTCGTGCAGAAGGGAGATTTCAGTAATCTTTTGGAAAACAGTTTTCTCTCCAACCTAAGCAGCTGCCCTTTGCCAATGAGTGCTAGAAATGAACTATGCAGAGCTCTGCTTAAGAATTCTCCTCCTGCCTAATTCACCCCAGCCTCTCTCAGTTCAGTGCATGGGCAGGGGAAACTGAGCACAGACAGCGACTCTCAGAGACTTAAGCAGCCACGTGCTGATGCTTTTATGCTCGAGAGATGAAGCATTTCCTAGACTGTAGACCAACACTGCCAGCTGCATCTGTGTGTGCCCACTTTGCTTCCTTTCCAATGGACATGCCAAATTTCCGCCATATTGAAGGTTCTGGTGCCATCCTTGCTGCCCCCCACACTCCTGCTGCTCTTCACCTTTGATGAAAACCAGAGACCAAAAAACTAGCCTCAGTCTTTTGGCACTGGATTTTTAATTCCCCTCTTCATCAACCTGGGGTCTTTGGCCCTGAGGTTGGCAGAGCCGAGTCACTATGGGGTTGAGCCAAACCTACTGGGACTTGCCGTAAGTGATGCTTGGTTCTCATACCCAGGGTGGCTTTTGCTTGCAAATTGCCTTTGGGTTCTCACAAGGCTTCAAAAAATCAGCATGAAGAAGATAAACAAAAGGCAGGAACAGGCAATTCCCAGAATTTAAAAAAAAACAACAAAATATAAAATGGCTAATAAACATATGGAAATTTGTTCAGCTTATGTAGGGATCAAAGAAATGCTAATTAAATCAGTTACAAGATTCTATTTTCCCCCATTAAATTGGAAAACAGTATTAATACATGATGGTTTAGATGTAGAGAAATGGGGGCCCTCATTCCCCTACTATAGGGAAATAAATTGGTACAACTTTTCTGGAGGGCTGTTTGACAGCATCTTTGAAAAAACCTTAAAATAAAAAAAGAATATTCTCTTTGACACAGTGATTCCATGTTTTGGCATTTCTATTACCTTAAGAAAATAATCAGAAATATTCACAGAAGTTCACGTACAAGGTTGTGTATTGAAGTGCTATTTGTAATGATGGGAAATTGGAAATGATTGTAATGTCCAGCAATATGGAATCTGTTATATAAATCATGGTTCATTCAAATAATGAAGCACCGTGAAACCATTAAAATATGTTGTAGAACATCATGTTTGAAGGCATGAAAAATATTTACAATATTCGTCACTTAGAAAAATCAGACTGTAAGCCATTGTATTCAATATGATTCCAATTTTATATCGACAGCAAAAAATTCATATGGATGCAAACAAGGTCAGAAAAATGTATGCCAGCCATTTGATTATGGTTATTTCTAGGTCTGGAGATTATGGATGAGTTTTATTTTCTTCTTTGTGCTTTTCTGTTGTCATGCTCGAGGTATGGATTTAATGTAAACTTAATTGCTTGAAATTTAGATAATAATTTTTCATTATTGATAATACCTTAATGGATGTCTTTTACGTAAATTTTTATGTAGACTTTTGTCGATTCACATAAGTGGAATTTTGGGTTCAAATGGCATATCCATTAAGCGTATGTTACTTCCATAATTACAAACAAAATTAAGTCCTTTTAGAGTTTCGTACTAGGATTCTCTTGCCTTTAATCAAGCGCTATCCACTGGCCATACACTCAAGACTGCTCTATTTTTAAGCCATGAGCTGACAGCAGGTGATGGCCACTGCCCTGGAGATGGGATTTCTTGGGGACATGGGGTCTGCCGCCATTTTTCTCAAGTACTTTTTTGTTGTTGTTGTTGAGACAGAGTCTCACTATGTTGCCCTCAATAGAGTGCCATGGCATCACAGCTCACAGCAACCTCAAACTCCTGGGCCTAAGCTATTCTCTTGCCTCAGCTTCCCAAGTAGCTGAGGAAGGTGCCTACCACAACACCTGGCTATTTTTTGTTGTGGTTGTCATTGTTTAGCTGGCCCAGGCCAGGTTCGAACCTGCCACCCTCGGTGTATGTGGCTGGTGCCATAACCACTGTGCCATGCACGCCGAGCCCTCAAGTACTTTCTATAGCTGTTTGTCTCTTAAGCTTCTGGACAGCATCTTGGTGTCCCTCTCCCTTTCCACACCTGTGGCTGTTGGCAGGTGGGGTGGGGAAGGGGCACATGCTCATGCATCTTTCATGATTCCCCACTCCACATCTAATCCTGTTTCTCTTTGTTTTGCCTCTCACTGTGCATGGGTCTAAACATTTCTCAGCACTTCCACAATATCACCTGGCTCCTGCCATATACCCGACCATTGTGAGGACACCCCCATCCACTGGCTGGACTCCCCACCTCCACCTGTGCTCCCTGCACTCTCATCTCTACCCAGCAGCCAGAGGGGTCCTTAGGGAACACTCTGCAGCACCCACCATGGTGGTCCCACAGCAGAAAGTCAAAGCCCAGTGATCTGACCCAAGCCACTGCCACTTGCATCCTGCTGTCCGCTCTGGCCACACTGGCCTCTTCGCTATTCCTCAGACACATTAAGAACATCTTCCCATGGGACCTTTGCCCTGTGTCTCCCTCTGCCTGCAATGACACTTGCCCAGACCTCCCAAGTAGGACCAAGGTTCCCCCTATTGTGTTTAGCTATCTGTTCTGAGATCAGATGGCAGTGGCCTCCCCTGACCTAGCCTTCCCCTAATTCTGCCTTATTGTCACCATAGCACCTATGAGGACCTTCCCTATAGTTATTTGCTCCTCCTTTCCCAACTAGGCCACAGCTCCCTGCCAGCAGGGATGTTTTGCACGTGGTACCTGTACACCCATACCCTACAGTGGAGTGTGAGTTCTCCCAGCGGCCCCTGAGCCCTGTGCTAAGAGGACAAAGCAGCTTAATGGGCCCAGCTGTTCAAGGTCATGACATAAACACTTTGTTGGTCCAGGCTCCTTCTAACTCTGAACCTGTTTGTTCTCTGTTCTCAGAGGCATGCCGCCCCCTGGGCTGGGGGCAATTCTCCTTGCCACTATTCTCAAACCAGTGGGAACTGCTGGCTGGGCCCCTGTAGTCCTAGAGGCCAGTGGGGCCCTTCAGAGGATGATCTGAGATTGCACGTGAGATTCTGTCTTGGCAGCACACACTGGTCTCTCCTCCAGCAGCTGTGCTGTGTGGTGTTTGGTGCCAGTGTTTCTAAGTGGTGTCTGGGGAGGAGACCCACCTGTTTTTGAACTAATGGGGCTCAATGTGACAGTCCGGCAGGGCTCTGATTCCAGGGTACCTCAGGGCACAGATAGGAAACGGGGCCTGTTGTGTCCCCGCTCTGTGGCAGCTCCAAGTGCAGGAGGGCGATTTTTACAGAGTATTTTACTCAGTCTTCTCAATTACTGCCTCATGCCCATTGTTATTTACGATTTGTTTAGTGCCCCTACTGTGTTCAGCATGCTGGGAGGCATAAAGTCCTTGCTCACTGCCTCAGGCCTTGGATTCTAATGTAGCCAGACAAATGACTCAGGCATAAATCACCTTTCTGGAGAAGGTGCTTCCCTCTCCAAGGCGTCAGGTTTCTCAAGGTTTTGATTCGCACGTGGCTTTCCATTTTTAAACTCCCCTTGGAAGGAATGGAGACAAGTCTGGGAGAGAGAGAGGGTGGGGGAGGCAGAGCTGGGAGGGCAGCGTGGAAAATGTTGGTTGCTTAAGGTTTTTTCAGAAGAATGGCATTCCAGGAGGCATTTCCAAGGCATGTGGTTCGTGACTCGAGATACAGCGTTGGGCTGGGGGCCAAGGTGATGCTGAGAATGGAGAGAAAGAAGGCAAAAACCAGGGAAGGAAACAGGTACGGGAGGAAGATGGCCAGAAGCCAGGGACAAGCTTAGTAACTGGAGGCATAGCAAAAATATTTATATCCATCCAACCATCCATTCCTTCATTAATTCAACTGCTTTTAATCAAGATTCCATCTTAGCTAGGTACTCTGCTAGATTTTGGGAACTGGTTCTTCTCCTGCCCTCCAGAACCTCAAAGTCTGCTTGGAGAAATGAAATTCCATCCTCCAAGTGTTTTACAACCTGCAACCCTCTGCTTACTAGCTGCTGTTACACCCCCTCTCTGAGTCCTGCCTTGGTACACTGTATTCTACATCCATTGTAGTCTTCATGCCGCTAAATGCTTTTGGGGGGGGCATGTGTACACTTATTTGCTAAGCCTTCATGAGGATAAGGACCCTGTCTCTTTCCTTCATGGGTTCACGAGGGCAGCTTTCGGCATGCAGCAGGCATTCAATACGTATTTATTGGATCAATGAAACCATGAATGAAGGAAGTGAAAGCAGCTTCATTTGGTGCGTTAGAGGAAGAAAGCAAGATACAGTTAGTGAGGAGTCAGGAGAGGACCCAGCAGAGGAAATCCCACTTTATCTGTGATGCTTCCTAAATCCGTGACCGTGGATTCCCCCTATTGTGTTTAGCTGTCTGTTCTGAGATCAGACAGCAGTGGTCTCCCCTGACCTAGCCTTCCCCTAATTCTGCTTTATTGAAGATGACAACAAAGCTAGTGTCCCCCATACACTTGAAAGCCACGTGTGTGCCAGGCTCTGAATTCAGTGCTTCATGTGTGATCTCATATATACAGTAAATAGGACCATCCTTATTTTGTAGGTGAAGAAATTGAGCCCCAAGGACGCTGAGTAATTTGTCCATAGGTACAGGATCAGCCAGTAGCAGAATGGGGATTCTCATGGTCCCCCCCTAAGTGGTGCTTGTAGTTCTTCCTCTTCATTGCCTACAAACTGATGCCTACTGTTCTTGCAATAGCTATCCTGGGACCAAAGCGAGAGAAATTCCAGCTAGATAGGGGGAACTGCAGGGCACATGAGATGCTTTCAGAAAGAGAGGGAAATTTTTCACCACCCAGGATTTATAGAAGGGAATCTGGATGGTCAGTCTGATGTAGCTGTGGTGTGGCCCTCTGGAAGGGCAGAGTGGGCTTCAGGATTCTTCTGGGGTTCCTTTCAGGGTGTCTGTTAGGATCATTAAATTGCTAATGGAGGGTGACAGTGCTTGACATTTAGGTAATTAAAACACCCACTGATTAATCACTTTTTATTGACAATCATACCGGTGAAGGCAAAATTAATTTGATTTTAGATATTCTAGCTGAGTCCATGGCTGGCCAGGGGCCAATTTATGTGACTCTGTGGATGGTGGTAAGGGCCCTCGGATGGCCTCGATTCAGATGGGCCACGAAGGAGCCGGTATGGCCAAGCCTGCCGGAGTGAGGCCCAGCTGGTGGACACTGCTGGGTGCTGTAAATGACTACACGATCTGCTTGTAGGTTCCAGACACTAACTCTAGGAGGAGTTTGGAGAGAATGTTGTTTAAGGTGGAAATGTGAGGTATCTTATTAGAATCCATGAATATTTAGAACAACCCCCTGAAAGGTGGGGAGCTTCCAGGTCAGAGAGGAATCATATAGTGGAATATGTGGTGAGGGTGTCAGAAGATGTAGGAGATACCTTACCTCACACACCTATTCTTTTAATTCCAATAACCATCAGAGGTAATTATTTTATTCCCGTTTTACAGATGAGAAAAATGGAGGTTCTGAGAAGTTGGTACCTTGCCTGTGGGTCATACTGCTGTTTAAGAAACAGGGTTTCTGAGATAAGGGAAAAAGAACAGATATTGGGGGCAGCACCTGTGGCTCAAGGAGTAGGGTGCTGGCCTCATATGCCGGAGGTGGAGGGTTCAAACCCAGCCCTGGCCAAAGACTGCAAAAAAAGAAAAAAAATCAGGGTTTCTTTCTGACTAGGTCTATCAGCCATAATCCTAGGGAACCTTTATATTGAGTTGAATTTCTCTAGTTTATGGTAGAATGAGGATGTCTCAGGAAAAGTGAGATCTTCTTTGGCAGAGCCACAAGAAAACCAAGTCACATACAGTCACTGATGTCGTCATTTACCATCGAGAGGATGTTGGGTGGGGTCGATCCAGGCCAAAGGGTGTTAGTTGCTCTAACATGACTAAGGTCTGGGCTAGAATTCTGTCTCCACTTCTCTCGGGGCTTGAGTCATTCAGGGGACAAGGATCAGCTTAAAATCAGAGACAAGGACTCACTGGTAGCTCTACAATGGCCACTAGCTATGTGTGCTATTTAAAATTAAATAAAACTTAAAAAGCTGCTTTTTAATAGTACTAGCCATATTCTGAGGGCTCAGTAACCATATGTGGCAAGTGGCTACCACATTGGACAGTGCCAGACACTTCCCTCTGAATCTTCAGACGTTCCAGTGGACGGAGTGGAACCGGAGGTCACTTGGCACTTTCCGACAGCAAGACAAGAATGGACACCTGCCATTTGTGTGACTAGGAGTAAAGTATTTATTCTCTGAGCCTTTGTCTCACCTTCTGTAAAATGGGAGGGCAGGGCCATGGTAAGAACTAAACCGAAAGGCACGTGTTGAGCTTGCTCTGTGGTGCTTGGCTCTCGGTCAGGGCTCCTCAGACGCTGATACCAGCTGTGTATTCAGGAGAGACCAAGACAAGCCCCCTCAGTCTGGCCTGCTTTCTTTTACAGATCGATTTCCATTTGTCAAATTTACCTGAGGCCACACATCTCCTTGCTAGTTAATTCATGTTGCTTTTGGAAATAACACCAGAAAGAAAAAAAGCAGACCAAGCATTGGAGGCCCCTGCATTTTCCTTGATCTTCTCACATGAACGCCCCATTTGTATCGTCCTGTCAGGCCTCTCTGCTTACCCTTCCCCGGGGGGTTGCAGCACGATGGACCCTCTCCTGAGACTTCCATCTCCAGGTTTTTCTCTCTCACCTTATTCTCCCCTCGTCCTTCACGCATCAATAACACACTGAAATATTCCACTCCTGGAGCTTGTTAATTAGTGATAAAAATCCTCATCATTTTGTACGTGGGTGGACCGAGGGTGTCTGTTAACGGCCCACTGAAAGCCCTGGATGTTTTCTTTATTTATAATCACCAGCACCCCATGAAGGTGCAGCAGGATGTAAAGTGGCTGTCCAAGTGGAAGGTGCATTTGAATCGCCTGGAAAGCTTGTTACACCTGTCTCTGGGCCCTGCCCACCTCTCCCATTCAGTAGGTCTGGAGCAGGCTGAGAACTTGCATTTCTGACAAGTTGCCAGATGATTCCAGTGCTGCTGGTGTGGGACTCACACTGGAAGGATCACTGTTTTAGGCCATGCTTACCCATCAGCTGAATGTTGCTCAAGAATTCTCTGTGTTAATATTATCAGGAGGGCTTGTTAAAGTGCAGATTGCTGAGCCCCATCCCCAGGTTTTCTGACTCAGGGCAAGGAGGAGGATGGAGCGGAGAATGAAGATTTCTAACGAGTTCCCAGGTGAAGGTGCTACTGCTCTGGGATCCACACTCTATACCGGTATTTGCTCTGGGATCCATCAGATGTGAGATCAAAGCCTGACTCACCAAACTGTGATGATGACATTAATCTCCCTGAGCCCGTTTTCCCATCTGCCAAATAGAAATAAGGGCTTCTACAGTTGAATAAACGAATACTAGGTGCTTAATCAATGCTTGACTTTTTCTCCTCTAAACATGAGCTGTCCTGTCTGGGCTGCAATGGGGCCGCCAGGAAACAGAAAATGCACAGCTCCATGTTGGCCCGCGGTGGCGTCTGCTGTACCCCGGCCAGCACTTCGGCCCTCCCTCCCTGCTCCCAGCCTAGCAGTCCCTCTAAACCTACCCACACATCAGGCAGCCGACCCTCTCCATTTTCAAGTGCCCACCACACCTCTTCCCTCTTTGCTACCACTCCCCCAAATTTCCCAAACAAATTTTGTCTCATTAAATTGTATGTTAACTGCATTGTGATAAGAATAAACTGTGTTTATTTCTAGATAGTCTAAAACTTTTGGCCACCATGCCTAAATGTAACTAAAAGTTATTAAAAAAGAAATGAAAGAAAGAACATGAAAAATAACAACAGGAAAAAGAAAAGGGCGATGCCAGTCTGATGTAAGACTGGGGAGAGTGGAACACAGCCACCACCCCGGCTCCGGACACCGGCCCCCCAGTAAATTACTGGAGGCCTTTCTGTGTTCTACACTGCACTTGATCCAGAGAAAACCCAAACCAGCCCTGAGCTGAGCTGAACCCGGTCGCTGTCCTCTGGGACTCCGGAGAACCCTTGGCAGGAGCGTGAGAAGGGTGGGTAGTTTTACCTGAGGTCTGAGGGAACCAACGAAACCCTTCCGGGCTTTTTCATGGACTAAGTTACTCTGCCAGGGCTGGAACCATCAAAAACTAAGGCACAGAAAGTGGGACTCCCAAGCTGGGAAGAGGAGGCTCAGAGTGTGGGGCCTTGGAGAAGAACAGATACAAAAGCAAAACTTCTTTGCCTGCTTGTTGCTGCCAGTGACACGTCCCTGGCGCGTTAGCATAGCCCATCGGTCCGTTCTCTCCAGGACTGTCCCGTCAGAAGCATCAGTGCTTTCCAGCTATGGACCTTAGAGCTCGCTGTTTAGTCTCCCTCAGCATCAGTGTTCCTGGCTACAGAATGGGAATAATAATTGTTTTACCTCATAGGGCTGCTGTTCCGATTGAGATTACACTCACAAGCTCAGGCAGCACGATGCCCAACAGGTGCACGAGAAATATCTGTTCCTTTTCCCTTATCTCAGCTGTACCAGAAACACTGATATAGATGTTCAGAGATGAAGGTGACACTCTTGGATGCCTTGGCGGTTTGTGCCAAACCATATGCCTCCCTGGCGTTGTGGTCTTGGCCATGCTCGACAGACACACTGGAAGAGAAACCCAAACAGAAGGGGCAGGTTGGAATCTTGCAGGCAGCGGGCACCATGGCTCCCTGGGCTCCACCTGCGGCGTCTGCTCAGGCAGGCAGCAGGCAAGGTGGACAGAGGCCTCCCTGGCAGGCTGCTCCCTGCAGAATCAGTCAAGAGGAAAACAGCACCCACCCTCACCCGCATCTCGACGAGCTGGTGAGGTCCCGGGCCTCAGGTGCAGGGAGGCATGTGCAATCCCCAGCTCATCGCTCCAGGACTTAATCAGAGCCGCCTGCTGCGTGGCTGCCATCCATCTTCCCGTTGAAACTCGGGAAGATGAGTTAGGATGTGAGCGACGCGGTAGGATTGAACCCTAATCAGCTCATTACTGCACCAAGAGAAAAAGGTCAGTCCAGGCCCAGACTGATGTCTCTTTCTGTGTCTTCTATTTATTCCCTAGTAGTCTTTATTTATCTGTTTTTATGCTAGAGCAGTGGTTCTCTGCCTTCCTAATGCCGCGGCCCTTTAATCCAGTTCCTGCGGGTCGCGACCCACAGGTTGAGAACCGCTGTGCTAGAGGGCTGTAATCTTCCTCATCTTGTCTTCCTTTTCTCTCCTCGGCTTTTAGTTATGGCTTTTTGTGCAGGGTGCTGGTTCAGTGTGGCCCTCAGGTCCCTCACTGCTAAGAGCATCATACACTGACTTCCAGTTCCAGACAAGAAGAGGCATTTTGCCGTGGCCCTGGCTCAGGCTCTTGCTCCCAGGCAGCCCTGCAGTCCTCGGGCGGACGTTAAGCGGACGAGCAGCTGGGCCTCTGTTTCTCTGGGCTGGGAGAGAGGGGGGCAGAGTGGATGCTCCATCTCTCCATCCCTTGTCATGTTTCTCTGCTCCTCGCACATCTGGACCTGTGACAATCCTGTAGCTTGGTGGCCAGAGTGCCCGCAGTGACCTCTGTGCCCCCTCTGTGGGTGCCACACCCCAGCTTGCCCTCTTTCTGGCTCACGTTGGACAAGGGGAGGAGAAGGAAGGGGAAAGAGAGGACTCCTATGGCGGCCCTGGGAAGGCAAATCCCAGGAGCTGCCCAAAGCGGTCCGACCTCGGGGCATTCGGCACCCCCCAGAGTCCTTTCCGGTCCTCACCTTGCGTCTTACCTTGCCTCTTTGGACTCTTCTTATTATAGCGCTGCCCAGAGAGGCCAGTTTTCTGTTGAATTCACAGACGGGATCTCTTTTTTCCCTATTGCTAGCCCTGTGTCCCATGGTGACACTACAGGGCGGTGAGAGGGAGGAGGCAGAGAGCAGGAAGGAACAGGGCCAGATGTGTTTGGAGCAGCCGAGGCTGTGACAGGCTCTGCTGTAGGAATGTGGCTCTTGCTGGGTGTCCTGGATCTTCCTGCAAATGCTCTAGACTCCGGCTTCCTGGGGATGTGCCAGGGAGAAGGCACCTTGTGTTTCCGGGCTGTGTGGGTGCCGAGATCCATGGCCTTTTCCCCAAGCCGGCCTCCCTCAGTGAGGTCAGTGGATGGATTTGGATGTGCACCATGTAAACAGTAGAGCGCTAAAGGAGAGGAGGAGCGGCAGATGGAAAGCTGGAGCTGGCATCTGGCAGTTTGGAAGCAAAATCTGACATGTTCTGTGCCAGCTTCCTCCATATCGTGGCCCCATCTTCCTTCAGCCCTGTTAACACGGGCCTGGGCATCTCTGCTCTGCTCTTTGTCACTTAGCATCTTCCGCTGGCTTTCCTCTGCAGGAGCGCGCCTCCTCATGGGTGGTGCCCGTGTGGCTCTGCTTAGGCTCAGACTCCACACACACCTTGCTCTCTCTGACACCCCTGCACCATCCTTGGAAATCCAGATGTTTGGGTGCCACCTGTTTTCCGCCTACGGCTAGTAGTCTTGGTTAACATCTTTTAATTTTTTTTTTTTACCCCCTCTGGAGAAGCTTATTAAGTGTGATTTATAAAGACCGTAGTAATGACGGTCTGAAATAATAATCTCAGGCTTTCAGGGTGTCTTACCATGAGCTAAAACAGCTTTCTTGCCAGCAATTTCTTACAACATATTGTGATGCCTCCCTAGATTGAGAAGGCAAACAGGCTTGCCCAGAGGTAGTCAGGACCAATCACTTTCCGCAAGGTTGTTCTAAGTCTCATGCTTCTGTTGTGGGGCTTGAGAATGGGACTCAAGTTCTGAAATCTAAGGCCACGCTGTTGACCCTGGCCATGCCTCATCTCCCCTGGTCACCGAGCCCTTCTCTCCTGAGGACCTTCACTTCCTGCCAGCACTTGGCTTGCCCATGGCTTGGAATTTCTCTCTGATCAACACTTTCCTCCCTTTCTTCCTCCCTTCTTCCTACTGTAGCTGGTCTTTGTACTCTACCTTGACTGTCAGTCTCCGGGCCCCCTCTGATCCCTGGGTCCTCCTGGCTCTGTGTGCTTCCGCATCCAGACCACCCATTAGCCCTTCAGTGGCGACTCTCTGGAGTCCTGTGTAGACTCCCCTGCCTACTTGCTCTCTCTGCTTTGACAACCCCTACCCATTGTGTCCTGAGTTGCTGAGCAGCACAGCCATGAGCCCATGCCCCCTGTATGAGTCCACTGTAGATCTGGGATTCAACCCCAGCAGGGCTTACTGCTTTTTGGAAGGCCTTCGGTTCAGCTTTTGTTGACCTGCAGAAGCCTCTCCAGACCTTGTCTATTCCTTGCAAACCGGGTAGCTTAGCTTTTCCACTCTCACTTTCATATCTCGCGTGCTTTATTTATTTATTTATTTATTTATTCGCATGCTTTATTGAGCATGGAGCTGCCCAGTGCTGGGATTTGCAGAGTTCCTCCTACTGAACCTCAGTGTTCTGTCTCCTCACCTTCCTTTTCCTGTATCTCCCTGCCTAAAGAGTCTAGGTATGTATGTCATTCCTTAAACTTTTGTCCATTATCTACTGAATTCCTGAGCTAGGAATACACATATGGGTAAGTCTCTAATCCTAAGAAAATCACAGCCCATGAGATTAACTAACTAATAACTACTGTACAAGATATAACAACATAATGAAGAAAATAACAATATGACAAGAACAGTGGTTTTCATTAATGAGCACTTGCACTCTACATCAAGGCTTGTGCCGAGGACTTTTCATGTATATGACGCCGATCTTGACCCCAATTCTATGAATAGGGGCTTATTGGATTCTCATTTTAGAGGAAAGCGAGAATAAGAGCTCAAACGAGAGATAGAGTTGGAATTTGAAACCAGACCATGTCTTCAGATTCTCCCAACTTTGCCCGCTCCTTTCCCACCTTCCTTCTCATGAGTGGGCTCACTTAGAGAGCCCCCTCCCCCCCCACATCCTCTCTGCCCCCATAGCTTTCCCAAGCTCATGCCTTTCTGCTGAACAAGCGCAACTGTTCTGACCCACTGTGAATTTAGCTGCTGAGCACGTGTAGAATCACATCGTGCTTTTAACTGCAGGCAAAACCCATCCCCCTGGGAACTGTCCCAGTTTGAGGGTTAAAAAAAAAAAAAGACAGTCATGTTGAAATAGAGATAAATACTATAGACAGAGAGAGACATGAAAATAGATCCAGGAGGGATGGTAGATAGTCCATCTAAATAGATACCAGAAATAAATACATGGAAACCATAGATAATTATTGTAGGGAGTTGTGTTCAATAGGAGGCTCTACGGATAAATATATAGACTTCACGGATAGCAGAATAATATGGAGGAAGTGAAACAAAAACGGTGTGTGGGAGTCTGTACAACTCTGAGGGGCTGTGCTGAATGGGACTAGGCCCTTCAGTGCTGCATGTTCCGTGGAGCTGATCCAAAGGAGGGTCTGAAACACACAGGCAGATTGCAAATTTCCAGAAGCCATGTGGCATTCTGGGCAGAATGAGTGAGTGGGATTAGTTGAGGACTATCTGAGTGAGGCTGGATGGTGTTGGGGGATATTGAAGGCAGACCTAGGAGAGTGTGGCAGGGGCGAGACTTTGAAGCTGACACAGGGATGTGGAAGGCACAGTGGAGCCCAGGAGAAAAGGGATTACTTAGAAAGTGGGGTGAGGATCAGACCCTTCCAGCTGACCCAACAGAGTGAAGTCCAGGGTTCCAGTACTCATAGGCATTTACAGAGAAGCGCCATGTCTCCCTACACATTGGGTGAACCAGTTTGTCAGGGCTGTCTGCACAAGAGTTGGGGCATGTATGAGGAAGCTTGAAGCCCCATGTCATAACCACAGGGAGAAAAATCTATCCCAGGGTAGCTATGTTCCTATCTTTGATGATCGTGACTCTTGTAATTGGATTTGGGATTGGCCAAGGGTCTGCCTACAGGTGCTTGGGGAGGGTGATAGATAGCCAGTGACCTTGGGATAGGCCTCCACTCACGTGCTGCTTTCCCCCTCTCTGGTCTCTGTCCTTTCCTCCCCTGTCCCTCCTGGAGACTGTGGAGAAGACTCTGGAGTAATTCTATTGGACAAATGTGCTGTTTGGCTGTAGAATTTTCCATTCAAGAGCCTACAAAATGGACGGCAGAGTACTGAGATTCAGGAAGGCAGGGCTGGGGGTCCATCTCTTTATGGGTCTTCAGTGATTTCTTGAAACGATTGAATAGGATGGGTGTCTCTTATCATTAGAGGAGGTCTGTTTCCCAGGTAGACCCCATTTTTATATCCTGTTCCTTTTTTTCCCAGATGAAAGGGGGAGATGTCGACTGTCATTAAAGGGAAGCTTGTCTTTGATAGCCAGGTATCTTTATTCTCTCATATGTGTCTGGGGTGTCCACTGAATATCTCTGGGGTGGCTTTGGGGTAAGTTAGAGGCTATGGAGCATGGGGACAGTGAGGTCTTTACCTTCAAGGAGTTTGACATTAGAATTGTTTATGCCAAAAGGCCAAGCTGGCAGTTTTCTCTGTACAGAGGGGAAGGCCAGGTAGTTGCTGCTTTGGCATCAGGAGTTTTGTCTTCTACATATGATTTAGTTGCTGTGGTGTTATCTAAAATGACATAGGGCCCAGGTGTGCTTTTCAGCGCTCAGCCCTGTCAGCAGGCCACTTTGGCAAAGTCAGATTCCCTCTCTAAGTCAGGGCCTCTCTTTCTCTGTTTGGCAAGGATTGTGACGATGTGATTCATGAAGAGGAACAGGCAAGGGGCACATGGGAGAAATTCAACAAGTCCTAAAGCTACCTTATTAGAGAGTTCGGCAGAGAACTTGAGGTACAGATCCTCTGTTGAGTTAAAATTCCTGAGCTGTTTGTACACAAGGGAGGTTTCCATAAATAAGTTGGGTAACAGTTCTAAAGAACTTTTCCAATAGGAATTTGGCTAATCAAGTCTCTAGCTGGACTTGTCCCCAAAGGATTCATGAGAACAAAAATCCTGGAGACAGCCATCCAGATGGTATCTGGGAGGGGTGTGGGTTCTGGCTCTGTTCCTGCAATATTCTGGGGTATCTGCCCAGTGCTGGCTGTCCAGAACACCCTTCCACCCTTCTGGAAATGCACTTCAGGCAGGATGGAGGGTGTCCCAGAGAATGGGCAGCACTAAGCAGCCATCTGCTTGCCAAGAAGAGCCTCAAACCACCTGATCTGGGGACAGGAACAGTATGAGCTGCTCAAGGTTTACCTGCCTTTACCTACTTTTGCCTTTTTATCTTAAAGTCCTCTGAGCTAGAAACAGGACTAAGGAGAGAGTTTTCTGCTAGAGAGCCAGAAGCTATGACTATATGGGTCTCTCCCACCCCACTGATGATGGATAGTCACACTGGTGAGCAGGATAGTGATCTGGTGGACAAAGGATGGGGAAAGAGCTTTTAGCCAAGCTGAGACGATCTCTTCTCCCTGTTTATAATGGGTTGGGGAATATGGCTGTGGAGCTTGAGTTAGTGCCTGAAACATTCAGGGACATGATGAGATTTTCATAGGTCCTTGGTCCAACACAAGCACCCATTAGCGAGTGTATGTCATATGTCTGTGATTGTATCAGGCTTTGGCAATACAAAGAAAAGTAAGATAAGGCCCCTGCACTCAGGCCACGCTAACCTTCTCTGCATTATTCTGATTTGAGTATACGGGCTGGGAAGTGAGCACACAGGTCCCTGCACTTAGGAAGCTCTCAGTCTTAACATAGTATGCTTGTTTGCAGTTCTTCCCTCCCAACCCTCAGGAAACCATGTGGCGATGTTCATGTGGTGTGCGGGGCACGTGGGTGGGGGGGCACGGAGCCCCAGTGTTAGCAAGTTACACAGAACCAGGAGTGCGACTCAGGCATCTGTAGCAGAGACCCCTGGAATCTGTTCTGAATTCAGGTTAGGCTCCTGTATTCTGCCATGTATAGCCTTTCTTGGTCTGGACTCTGTGCTCACTGCAGTGAAGAGGCCCCAGGAGGTCTAGGGGCACAGTGGCCACAAGCACAGAAGCCAGACAGACCTGGTAGGGTGTCCAGCTCCGCATCCAGGAGCAAACGACCTCACCTATACAAGATTTAGTGTCCTTTCCTGTGAAATGAGGCCAACAATAGGATAGTGTTTTTCAACCTTTTTTATCTCATGGCACACTTGAACTTATAGTTTAACTTTTGCGGCATACTTAAATTATGTTCATCAAGGAAAAAAAGAATATACTTACTGTGCTTTGAACTTCTTTCAAAAATAATTTAATTAATGATCTTTAAAAATGTGGGAGGTGCTTATGGCTCAAAGGAGTAAGGTGCCGACTCCATATGCTGGAGGTGGTGGGCCTGGCTAAAAACTACAAAAAAAAAAAAATTGTTTACGGCACACCTAAGATCCTCTCATGGCACACCGGTTGGAAAACACTGCAATAGAACCTGCCCCCTGAGGCTGTGGGGCAGTAAATGGAACAGTGAACTTGGGGGAAACAGCAAGGAGGGGTCAATGGCAGAGGATGTGAAGTTGCAAGTGTGATGCTTACAGTTGGAGTAAGGATGAGAGTGGCCTTGAAGGAGCACCTGAAAACTCCATTTCTGGGACTGGCCCATCTCCAGACCACCGTGTTTGTGTTTCAGTGTGGCCACAACACTGGCCATCACCACAAACAGGCTGGCTTAAAACACGGACGTGTACTTTTCTCACAGTTTTGGAGGCCAGCAGGGCCGTGTTCTCTCCAGAAGCTGTCGGGGGTGGAATTGGGACTCTGGTTTTGCCTCTTGCAGCTTCTGGGGGCCCCACGCATTCCTCAGCTTGTGGCTGTGTCACTGCAGGCTCTGTTTCTCTACATGACCTTCTCTGTTCTGTGTCCTTTTCTGTCTTTTGTAAAAAACATGCTGTCATTGGCTTTGGGGCCCAACCTACCCCTGTATGATCTCATTCTGATACTTATCTTAATTATATTTACAAGGATTCTGTTTCTAAATAGTGTCACATTCTGAGGTTTCAGGGGGACATATCTCTTTGGGGGGCAAAAGACACTGTTCGGCTTACTAAAGTGGTCAACTCAGAAGCAAGAGAAGTTCTTTCTTTTTTCAGATAGGTGGTCTATTCATCCGGGCTCTGGGTTATTTAGACTCTCATGACAAGAGAAAAGAAGATGTAGGGAATGGTTCGTTCATTTATCCACCTTGTCAACATGTTTATTGAATGTTGGCCATGGGTGAGAAGGACACTGTGCGAGGCATGGGAGCCACAAGATGAAACAGAAATGCGCCGTGTTGGCTAGGGGCCTGTAGGCGCCTTGGTTCAGGGCTCAGTTCCTGGACACTCTCACTGCCATGGGAAAACCCACGGTCTCCAGGGGATGGTAGGCAGGCCAGGAGGGGGGGAGCCGCCAGCAGCCACGGCTCTGCCAGCACAACAGAGATGCCTGTGGGGCCTCCTGAGAGAAGTGGCACCTGGGCTGAATCTTCAGGGACATACAATCATTTGTTGGAGAGCTCTGTTTAGACAGACTGGGGATGTGTAAGAACAGGAGACATGAGAGAACAGGACAGTTCGGAGAGCCACCAGCAGCTCTGTTGAGCCTGGTGTGTGTGCATGAGCTGGTGGCAGGTTAGGAAGGGATGAGGTTGGGCAGATGAGCTTTGTCTTTGTCCTTGTCATCATCATCATTATCCTCTATGCTAAGATATATGCAGCACCTACTGTGTGCACTGGAGAAATCCCAGGCCTTCTTAACTCTTTCCTTGACCTAATCTTCACACCAAATGGACAAGGTAGGTGCAGGCCAGGGTTGCAGGTGCACTGAGCTTAGTAATTTGTCCGAGGGATGGAGCCCATTATTGCGCCCTGGTCTAAGGAATTTGGCTTTGGCTCTCCCTTCCCAAAGCACAGTACAAGACACCGATCAAGGGGGGAGGGATCTGTTTTGTAATATTAAAAGAAATATTTTAACATGAAAATAAATAAAGGTACATGAAAAGAGGAATTAAAATCAATGATTTTTTCCTTAATGAAGTTTACTTTAAAAGTTCAAAAAAAAATAATAAAGGAAAGGAAAAGAGAAGCATTGCAAGCTCCTTGTTTGATACCAAACAATAATCCGTTTTGAAATTTTGGAATGTATTAATAATGAATTTGAAGATGAGACCAGTGGCTAATGGTAAATATTCTTGGCAAAAATAACTTCTCACGCTGGGGTTCTGCTTCCTTTTCTCTCTCCTGGACGATCCAGAGAGCCTTTGGTCTGGGCTCTTTGCTTCCAATCTCCCAATCTACGTGTCTGCCCCGCATACCGCAGCCCCAGCCATCCCATGTGCAGGGTAATCAGCTCTTGCGTGTCCCCGGGGCTCAGCTTCAGGGCTTCCCATCAAAGTGCATGCTCGTTCCCAGGGTCCCCATGGTTGTGCAGGGTCTCATGGTCTGTGTTGGGGCTGCCTCTCGTCCTTATACCCTACCCCTTCTCTTTCTGCTGGCCACTCCCCACCAGCCACACTGACCTCCCAGCTATTCCTTGACCATGCTAAGCTCGCTGCTTCCTTGGGGACTTCACACATGTGGTTCCCTCTGTGAGAACATGCTTCCTCCGGACAGTCTCAGGTCACCACCTGGGCAGGCTTGGGACTAGACCCAGTGTCTCTGATGTCAGGCCAGGTTTTCTCTTTCACTCCCTGCTTGGGAAGTCATGCCAATGACCTGAAACTTCGGATGTGCTTGCAGCAGCAGTTCATGGGAGAGCTCTCCTTGTAAGGAAGGTCATACCCTTGACCTCAAGAGATTAAGTAGGCAATTGCCTGGAAGGAACAGATGGTTTTCAGCACCTCTCAGCCTGGAGCCTGCAAAAGAAAGCTCATGCAGTCAATATTTGTGCAACCAAATAGAACTTAAATGATTGTAGTGATTAAGTTGGGGGCTTATGTCCCAGCTCGTCACTTACATGACTTCGCTAAATCTCTCAGTGTCTGTTTCTTCTACTCTAAAATAAGGATAATAGTTAACCTACCGAGACAGGGGTGTTGAGAACATTAAGGAGGATGATGGGTGGAAGATGGTTCGCACAGGCCTCGCATATGTAACATTTAAAAAATGGTAGTCATTGTATTGCAGTAATTATCACCACACTCTGTGGTCTTGGATCACTCTGGGAATGCTCATCCCTGGATGTTGAGTTGGGTTTGCCTGTGCCATAGCAGTTGCAGCAGCAGCAGCAGCAAGAGAACGCCTTTGGTAGTATCATCTACTTGGCAAACCTTTTTAACATGTATTGTGGCCTCAGGACTTGTGCCATCTAAGACTAGAAGGGCCTGGAGAAGGTGTCCTCGTGCAGAAGTCGGCCAGCAAATTCTGACATGGACGGCACTCCCTTTGTGGTGACTGTACGACGCTCTGAGCACCATCTGCCTCCTGGCCTAGCACTTGTTTGCTAGGACTGCCATGACGAAGTCCCCACACTGGGCAGTTTCAGCAATAGAAACAGATTCTCTTCCAGTGCTGGAGGCCAGAAGCCCAAGACCGAGCTGGGCTGGTGTCTCTGCTGCTTCTCTCCTTGGCCCTTTGTCCTGCTGTGTCTTCACGTGGTCATCCCTTGATGTGTCTCTGGACCCTTATCTCCTCTTCTTCCAAGAAAGGCCCACGCCAGGGACCTCATTGTAACTTAATGACCACTTTAAAGACCCTTTCCTTCAAAACAGAAACGTTTGGATGCACTGGGAGTCAGGGCTCCGATATATGAATGTGAGGGGAGCACCATTCAGTTCGTATCACGGTGTCCCACCTGCCACAACATTCCAGGAGGGGGCAGCTTGTACTGCAGGTGTTCTGGAAAGTGGCACATGCACCTGCCACGTGTTCCTTTGCTGGTGCTGGTTGAGGTGCCCGGAATGCTTGCCCGGGAGTTGTACACACCACAGGAGCCATGCACAGAATGGAATGGGGGCACCTCATGCAGATGTGGGGGTGCATGGAGCTCGTTGATACGGGTCTGGCAGAGTGCGCGTTTTGTCCCAGGTGTGTGCCCATGATCGTCTGTAGGTGAGAGGGGGAGAGGAGCAATAATGAAGTGAACATGGAGCGTGTGTGTGCTGCTTACCAAGCAGAGTCCTCGGCCCAGGGGACAAAATCATTCTATATTCTGGACTCTTGTCTCCCAGCAGAGCCATCCCTGATCTATCTGAATTACAGATTAACTGGCACCGAAGGGATGGCAGGATCCATTTAAATGAATAGCTCTCTAATTTATTAAAGGGCTTATTTATGCTGTTGATATCGGGTGCTCATCAAATTCTTGGAGTGGCACGAGCCCCTCTCCTGTCCCCTGCTTGCCGTTGCTGCTGGAAAATTCTCTTTTTTCCAGGAGAGTCCTAAAATGCGTCTGTCAGAGGGCTGTGTGTGTGACATAGGGAGACGTGTGTGTGTGTGTGTGTGTGTGTGTGTGTGTGTGTGTGACATAGGGAGATGTGCACCTTGTTTGGGCTTTCTGTGTCTCTTGCAGCTCAGCAATTAGCTTCCTGCTCATGGTCAATGTCCAGATCGTTGGAAAGATGCCTGAGCACCACATCTCTCTCTGCCGGCTCAGAGGAGAATAAAGGTGGACGCTTGGCTGGTAACTAGACCCTCCCTTTGCCAGTAACATCCTCCTCATCCTATGTGCAAGGGCATCAAGGTTTCCAGAACTGCACACTGGCTGTTGAGTGGCTCTCCTGAGCATGACCTGCCTCAGACTTGCTCTGCCCTGGAGGAGGGTGCAGTAGCTGGGGGTGGCT
This sequence comes from Perodicticus potto, assembly GCA_963574655.1. NCBI lineage: Eukaryota > Metazoa > Chordata > Mammalia > Primates > Lorisidae > Perodicticus > Perodicticus potto. Next base: position 102,835 of record CAUYRH010019176.1, read on the forward strand.
ATGCCTGTGTGTTCAGTGGACCTGCTGCTGGCCTCGCTGGAGAGCTCTGTCCTCAGGAACGGGCATCATGGCACGGTGGAGGGCAACGGTGCTGGCACTGTTGGGGCCAGAAATTTGGTAAGAGAAGTTGAAAAAATGATAATGGTAGGGATCTTTCTGGAAAGGACAGAGACTGGATGGCAGAATTTCCCTTGTTTGACCTTTGGAGGGAAGGTGTTTGGTCCTGCTCATGACAACCACCTAACCAATACCAAACACTTCTTCACATCTTAGTTCATTTAACCCTCACATTAACCCCAGGAGTTCAGCTGTCATGTTATTGCCATGTGATAGGAGAAGCTGAGAGTGAAATATGCCCATGATGCCTCTCCGCTAGTGACGAGAGAAACTGGAATTTGAACCCAGGAACTCTCTGACATCAGAGTCCTTGTGCTTACTTGCTGTGCAGGATGCCCAAAGTGGCTTGAATTCCTGCAAATCTGCTCAAAGTCTGTCGAAGTCTAAGGCCTCAGGCTGAGTTTCCTGCCATGCACTCTAACCTTCTCCTTGCCAGGCAGCAGGACTACCTTGGAGGGCCCTCCTTCCCAGGCCCTTCCTGTCCTTAGCAGGTGACTGCCCACATCAGTGTGCGTCAGCCCCACCCTGGCAGCAGGCTTCTCCCCAGTGAATCATTAGAGGCAGAAGAACTGCAAGCCAGGAGAGAGTAATCCTCCTCCCCAGAAAGCTATTACGAGGAATCTTGAGAAGGTTTGTGAAAGGACTAGGGGAGCCCAAAAGCTGGCATAAAAGTGGGCATGAGCATGGCCCTTGCTGGACAGGAGGTGGGAATCAGGATTCTGTTGGCAGCTCACAGTGCCCAGGGGCAGGATGCAGCCCTGGGGCCGCTGGCCTGACTTCCCAGATGCTCTCCCGAGGTGGTGTTGACAGCAGCATAGATGTACCTTCAGTTATCTTGAAGGTCATCAAGAACTTCCTATCGTTCCACCCTCCAGGATGAGTCAGAACACTGCTTGGGCCAGGAGGACACATACACATTTCTTGCTACACTTGATCCTACATGGAAGAGGTGAGCGCTGACATGAGGGCCATCACTGGAAGGGAATTTGTCGAGACCACAGCCAGCCAGAGAGAACGCTCTTCTTCACTGCACTGGGGAGACGCAGTGGCACAGGGCTTTTCTAGAGATACTCTTGCTTCAGAGATTTTCAAACCCTGTAGAGACATGGAAAAAGGGAAAGAGTGAGCAGCACATTTCTGTGAAAACTCAATCTCTTTGTCATATTTGAAATTCATGGGAGATTATTTTAATTCTTGAAACAAGTTTCTTCCCATCCCCGAATTATGATCTCAGTGTCAAGTAGAGGCAGTGTCTTTGTTCCCAGGAGGAAAGGAGGCCCCTGAGGCAGAGGAAATAAACTATATAAGTATCGCTAACTATAGATGGAATATTTACTATACTTAATTTTCTGCGTTTGGACTGTGAACAAAAAAAATAGAGAAATGTTATCATCTCCCTTCATCTCCAACCTTATGTCCTAAAAATTTACTTATTATTAATATTTAAAACCCATCACTCTGTATGAATCATTGGCTATAAAAAGACAAATTTTTCTCCATTTCCATTTTATACACATATTTCTTCTACTCTCCCACATGATCAAGGTATGACATTAAAAATGCATACATATGAAAGGCTCAGCACTTACAATGCCTCCCCCACCTGGCCTCACTTGCTTGTTCAGCAGAGAGCTCTGGGGGCATTAACCAGGAGGGCCCGGGGCCGGCTGCCTCCTTTGTTTTTCTCTTCTGCCTGCTTTCCCTCCATTTCCCCCACAAGCCTTGCCTTCACCTACATTCAGTGCCATTCTGCCACCAGGGCACTTTTCTTTGCCGGTGGCAGGCTTCTCCCATCTTAGTTGGCTCATTTTACTGACTGTGGGGGAGGTAAGATGTGAATCCCTTTCAGTCTGATTCTCTTTCCTTTATCAAGGCAACCGAAATTCTGAGTCTGTTCCAGATGCTGCATGTGAGAGAGAAAAATGTTGCCTTTGGGTTGAGCAAACCTGTGGCTGCCCCGCTGGAAAGCCTAGCTCCTCATCTTGGGTATTTTATAGCATGGAATCACAGTGGGCTGGCGCCTTGGTGTTGTATGGATAGCGTTGGAAATCCTGGCTTCTCATGTTGGTTGGTTGATCACGTGAGTGCGGGCAGTGCACTGGTCCTAGTTTCGTCACTGGTTGAAAGGGTGGAGTGTTTTCTGCTTTATTAGTGTCAGAGGGCAACTGGGAGCAGGGTAGCAGATGAGCCAGTGAATGTGAAAGTGCTTGGTGGCATAAAGCACTGTGCCAGCAACATAAGAAGATTCTTGATGAACATTGTAATGACGATGATGTTTTCAAGGATTATTGGATTAATATATTTCATGTTTCCAGGAAATAGGTTATTTGGTTGTTCTCATAATATTGCATTATTAGAATCTGAGCTTGAGCCCAGTCCTAAAGTTGGGAAATGCTTTTCCTCCTAGCACTGCCACTGATTCACTGGTGGCATTGGTTGGATGTGATCACTAAGACACTGCATGTCCCCATCTGTCTATCCCTCCCGCTCTAATTTTTTAAGTGGCACAGATCTCCTGTAATCTCTTTCCTGAAGAGAGATAGGGAGGGCTTAAGAAGGATTGTTGGCAAAGAGCTGTGAGTTCCTCTATAGAAGGCAGAGGCTGCGGGTGAGGCTCTATCCCAGGGCTTGGGCTTTGCCTTCCTAGCCAGAATCTAAGCTCACTGGATGCACTGCGTCCTCAGACAGACCACCTCCCCTGACGTTCTGAGATCTCATGGCTTTGTAGAGCACAGCTGCTTGACGTGAATAGGGACTATATCTCTCTAAGCTTCAGTTGCTTCATCTGCAAAATGGTGATATTCAAAGGACCTACCTCAGAGAATTTCAAGAATCAAAAGGAAAAAAAATACATGCAAAGTACACGATGCTTGGAACATAGTAAGCACTTGCTGAATGTTTGCTGCTGCTACTTATTATCATTATCATTATCGTTATATTTTCAGAAGCTCAGGGTGGTTGGTTCCCTCTATGGACACAGAGGGAATTGAGTCCCAGGAGTATTGTGTCCTGGATCCCTGCGGTTGCCACCACTATGTTAGCTACTAAATGCTTTGTAAAAACTCTAGTAATGAAATGTGGGGTGCGATGCAGTTTTGCTTTTTCCATTCATTAATTCATTCTAACTATATTAGATGCCTGTTGATGCATTGCCCATTTTGCAGGATAGGACCACGACTCTAAAATGTTTCTTCTCTTGAGGAGCGCACATCTGATCAGGCAGATAATGTCCTATAAAAGGCTGCAAGGTAGGGTGGACTGGGGGGTTCCTGCCAAGGGAGGAGGAGTCCTTCTAGCTAGGAAAGGGCTGGGTGAAAGCAGCAGGCACTCAGATCAGAACTCACAGAGGAACTGCACCAGGCAGTAGATGAATGGAACTCCATGTCTAGCTTATATCAAGTTCTTAACAAATGTAGCTATTAATGATATTATTTAATGCTTTGCTCACCATGGACATTCAATATATTTTTAGTATTGACTGCCTAACTGGAAGTATAAACAAATAAGGCAGGTTTTGTTATTTCCATTTCTTTTTGCCCAGAATAGCCCTGGCTTACACTGAACTGGGCTCAGCGCGCCATTGGTCATGGAGGTGGGACCCATGGTATCACTGCAGGTTGCATTATCAGCCTTATTTTCCCCTCTGATTTTTAGCATAGCACGTTCCATCTACGCTGGCACAGAAGGGAGGAAACCTTCCTTCCATCAGCTTCCTGTAGTGTCAAATTAAATAATCAGTGCCTTTTTACACAGCCTGATCTTAGGGAAGAGAACTCACAGCAAATTGCTAAAGGGCATGAAATTCTAATTTTTACCAGTTCCGTTAATCACAGCATTTTATCTTGATAAGGTATTTGTACACATATGTGAAGTTAACAATATTGTTAATAGCTAGTATTTATTTAGTCCATACTGTGTGCCAGGCATTGTGCTAAGTATTTTATAAATATTTCTTCATTTAAATCTCACAACCTACTTAGGATCTTTATTAGGTAGTCTGTTATTTAATATTACTTTTCTCATTATTCATATTATTCCCATTGGGAAACTGAGGCACAGAGAGGGCAAATAACTTGCCCAGCTGAGATCACAAAAAACTTGGATTTGAACTTGGCGAGCATTCCACCATAGACAGCCCTTACCGTGACCAAATGAACCTTCTGGTTTTACTGTATATTAGGGGTTAGATCCCCACCTTGCTCTTATCACATTGAGAGGGAATTGTGGGGTTTCAAGGAGGACTGTTCCTGAAAAGTACCCTTTGCAGGTACTTTGCAGTAGTCAGCCCCCTCCCCCATAACTGAGCACTTCTGTTTCGTAGGTCTGAAGTCTCCTGCCCTGGCTATGAAATGGAGCCCTCATGCACTGACTGTGCAACAGCCCCCTTAAATCTTTGGGCTCCTATAAGCCTGTGACCAAACTATGCCAAAGTAGCCCCATTGCTCTCTGTCCCCTCATCACTGTCTGTGCCCCTTTATGGCTGTCAGTCCCACCTGACGGACATTGATTGGCTTAGTTGGCTGGTCTGTTGCCTCCCCCTGGAATGTTAACTCCACTAGGTGGGGAGAGGGGTGTTGTTTGGTTCCTGTTATGTCCCCAGTCCTTAGAACAATACCTGGCACATAGTAAGCTAGTGTTTTTCGAATCTGTCCAACAGACAATCCTTGGGGTCGGCCTATTATTACATACAGTTTAACAAGTAAAGAAACCACAGTTAAGAGAACTTAAGCAACTTATTTAAAGTTATTGAGCTAATAAGACTTCCATACTTTACAGCTCATAGACACCCCTTGGCCCCAAAGGTTTTTGAATTTTCAGCTCCTTGTCCCTGAGATAACTGGAGTCTGGCAGCTTGCTGGGTGGGTGAGTAGGTGAGTGCTCTTGCTGCTCGGCCTCCTGGACTGATCTTGTCTGCCGAAGGTCCACACAAATCCTCAACTGCCTGCTGCCCCCCACCCCATTACCCAAAGATGTTCACTTTCCCTCTCATTCCTCATTGATTTATTAGCATAAACCATTTTTAGCTCCCTAGGCTGATAAATCTATTAACTCCTAGTGATTACAATCAGCATTAATTACATTTGCCCTTATGGTCACACAATGCTTTGCAGTAGGGAGACTCAACTTTTGGGTGTGGAAGCCCCTGTCACCACTGACAGCAGAAGTCTGGATGCCTCTTCCGAAGACATCTGTGGGCCTAGTATGTTGGGGTTACAGCTGTTGAGCTTGCCCAAAGACTAGAGAATTGGCTTTGAAGTCTAGCAGACGTGGGTTCAAACCGATCTTTCCACTTTCTAGCCATATGGGCTCAGGCGAGTCACCTTGTCTCTCTGAGCCCGTTGCCTGTTTTTGCCATGTTTTGGGCAGAATGAGAGATGGCAGCCATGCTGGTGTCTCCCCCACCTCTCTCTGGGATGTGATGGGGTGGCAGATCCCCATGTCGGGTGCTAACTACTTCCTGTCCTGTTCTTGGAGCTGTTTCAGATGAATATCTGGAAATGTTTATGACACCACTTATTCTGCCTTTCCCTCTTGGCTATGGAAATTGGGGAACCATGTCTATACAGCATAGTCAACCATGCTGTCATTTAACATCTATCAGGTCCCTGCTAAATGCCTGGATAGGTGAAGAACTGGGCTGAAGTGTATAGAAGCCAAAAAGAGTTAGCCCGTCTGTCAGTGAAAGGCCTCTCTCTACCTCTAATAAGCTCCGTTCTTATCTGCATCATTAAGTCCTCTAGTTTTGATCTGAGATGGGAATCATGGCTCACTCTGATCCTCCAATATGGAATGGAAGAGTTTAGAAAACATTATACTACACATGTTGTCATTTGGGGTATACAAAAATAAGAAACTGTCACTTAAATCAGTAATTATTATGGGGGTCAGAAGTGTCAACACGAAATTCCTTAGTTAGCTAACTGCTATTTTTTTACTTTATTAGAGTTATTATCAGTTAACATATAGAGAGCACTTACACCACTCTTTACATAAATATTTTATTTGTGTAAATAGCTTGATGAGGCAGTTACTACTATTAACCTTATTTATAGATGAGGAAATGGATACTTAGAGACTTTACGTGGCATGACCATGATCGTCATAGTTAACAGAACTGTGGAAATATGCTTGTGACTTAAGCAATGAGCACTGTTGCCTTTTCTTAGTCAAACAGAATAAAAGTATTGAGTTAGGACAATCCTCTTTCCTTTAAGCCTTATTGTTAGATTGCAGGGGGTAGGAATCAATAGGGAGGTGACAGGGAAACCTGTCTTCAGAAGTGCTGCAAGAGTTCAGAGAAAAAAGTGACCGACTTGGGTGGGAGAGAGCATCGGAAGAGGCAGGTGCAAGAAATTCTTCAGGGAAGTGGTGTAGATTGAGCTGGCCTGCAAAGTGTGGGGTTGGACGGGTGGACCATAGGCATAGGTTGTGACAAGGTGGAAATGTAGATTGTGTATTTGGGGAACAACAACCAGTGTTTTTGCTCATGTAATAGTAGGACATGTGATTGATGAGACAATTAGATGATGATGGGCTTTGAGTGTCAAGTCTAAATGGTACATTGGTATGAATCAGGACACAGTTAAATAATATTAGTGAGTGACTTTAATGAAAAATCTGCAGTAGCTGCAAGGAAAATATTGAATATGCTCTCTTCATATTGTTTTGTAAGTTTTCTTAAAATTATAGTTCACACAGACGGTATATTATGGGATGAGTTCAGGCCTTGGGATGAGATGGTCTTGGACTGAAATTTCAGTTTCACCATTTGTTAGCTGAGGGATAGTGGGCAGGTTAATAAAAACAGTTCTGAGCCTTTGTTTTTTTGTCTATAAATTGGAAATGATCATTGCAAGATTGTGAGGGTTAAATGAGGAAATTTTTATGAATTGCTTGGGGCATTTCTTGGCCATAGCCTAGACTCATTAAATAGTAGTTTTATTAAATGAGAAAATATAGGAAAGCATGGCCCAGTGTCTGGAGTTTAGATGACTTCATAAATGAGATGTAGTTTATTTGTATATAGATGAGTGTGTGTATATACTTCTTGGCTGTGCTTTCTTATACCTGTTCACACACACACACACAGTATCCATTGATCACTCAATCTACCTAACTAAAATTTGAAAAGATATATATCTAATATCTGAAGTGGAAAACATTTCACATGTAGACAATCTGTAAACCCAGGCCAAGGTGGGAATGATACCTGGGCCCATTAGAAGTCAAAGATTTTAAAAATAAATGCCACTTACCAGCTTAAGGACTGTAATCTGGTGACCTTGAGAAGCATCTTGTTGGGGACCCATGAGTTCCTTCCACCCATGAAGTCCAGTTTTCTCCCTATGAGCTGTGACACACACATTTTTGAATTCAACAATAGGGAAGCACAATGAATGCACAAACACGTTCTTTATTTCTCTTTGGATGTTCTCCTGTTTATAGTCATTGTTCTTAACTCCATTTAAGTCCTGGGGGCAAATTATTGATTTCAGGATGCCCTCCTACCTTCAACAAAGATGTCATAATGTGAAAATATTGGTAACCTATTCAGAATTTTTCAACAGTTGTGCTTCCAAATTATTGAACATGAAGTCCATCATGTTTGTGTCTATGAGCCGCAGGAGAACAACGCCACGTGTGTGTCCAACAAAACTTGTTGACTACCTAATGAGCTCCTATAACTTTCTCCAGTGGTTCCCGAAGTGCTTAATCATTGATTCTGAACCACATCTGATTAGCGGGAACTTTTACCACTTCAAGTTTCTCTGCCCCCAACCTCTCTTTCAATTGGTTAATGATCTTAAAATACCCTTAGCTGCACTAACTACCATGTCTTTAAAGGGCCTGCTATTTAAAAGCACCTTGGGAGGGATCGCCTGATCCACACATTTGCATTTTAGGCCAATGTTCCGAGTATGTTTGGAAAGTCAGCACTTTCAGGTCATATAGACAACAGCCTTTGGGCCGGGTTGACATAGTCCAGCTAAGGCTTACTACACACTGATCCCTTCCATGTATCATTTTGCTTAGCGTAACTGTTTAGGTGAGTGTCAAGATCAGCTAATTAATATTGGTGTTAGCTAACCCTGGAAACACCATACATGCACACATGTATTCTGAAGTGGACACTTTGAAATAGCATGAATTTTAAATTCCATTATGAAACACTGTGGGGTTTTTAATGGAACACCAACAAACAATAGTGTTAAGCAATTAAAAAATAATAAAGCAAACCTGCTTAAATAGCTGTAATCTCCCAGGCTCAGAATGATGCCTGCTGTCCTGGGAACGTAAACTCATGAGAACTAGGGAAAATAAACTGTTCAGCCAGAGGCCTTAAAATAGATTAGGCACACCACAGAAGTATTTTCAGCATCATTTCCATGCCTCTTACATGCAGTATATTTGAACAGGAGACAAGACTTGCTTTTCCCTCTCTTGGGTCTGACCACGTGCTCCATCTTCAGTTCCATGGTGCTTTCTGTGCCTCTTCTATCTTGCCCAGAAGAATGGTAGTTTCTACACACCTTGACAGGTCTTTAAAAAAAAATCCTCCTTTGATCCCTCTGTTGTCCTTGACACTGCTGGCATTTCATTTCCTCACATAGCAGGAGGCCATGGTTGACCTTACATGAGGAATTTGAGGCCCCAAAGAAGTAAAGTGACAGCTTCCTGATTGCACGCAGTTGTATTTACAGTGATCCTGGGGTAAGAACTGGGATTAGAACTCGGGATCCTCATGCTATCCCATCCATTTGTTGCCATTGCCGTCTAGGATAAATCTCCTTTCCTGCTAGGATGGTTTGACTTTTACAAGATCTTGATTTCCATTTTAATAATCCCAAGCCTTCCCTTGACTCTGCAAAGGAATTAAATTTAAATACATAGCCTACATTTTATCTTGACATTTCTTTAGAAGGCAGGGAAAAGAAGGGGAAGGGAGAGGGAGGGGGCAGATATTCAGTCTTCCCGGCATGAGAGCACAATCCTTGTGCTGCATTAGAACCCTTTGTTCACATCCTCTTGGGAGAGTTATAGGGCCAAAGGCAGCTTTGCAAGCCTCCAGGATCTCTAGTTACCCCTAGAGACACCAGGAAAAACCTGCATCCCATATTCTAAATCTCTGTGGGGAACATGCCAGTGTCAGCATTAAGCGATGGGGCTTAAAGATAGTCTTGTCAGTCTAATTGCTCTTGAGTCACTGCCTCTGCTGTCAGACCTGTCTGTCTTTGTACGCATCATCCTCATCACTCTGATAGCTCATCAGGAATATGGGACGCGGCCCAGCCTTGCCTTCATCCAATAACATTATGAAATTGATACTGACACTTCCATTGGCACTAATTTCTCTAAGAGATTGGAGCCAGAGGACAAGTGGTTTAGCTTCATGGCAGTTAAGCTTTCCAAGATCAAGATGGCCTAAGATTGATTGACCTGTACCCTGAGGAAGAAGGGAGGGAGAAGGGAACAGAGGGAGAAGAGGGAATGGAAAATCAATGGCTGCAGCATCATCATCAAGTGATATTTATCGATTGCCCGAGAACACAATGTCCTATGTGGGGATTCTGAAGATACATGCCCAGCCCTTCCATAGCTGCTTCAACGGATGAGTGTTGGCTAGAGTGGTTCACAGCTTTCCTTGAGACATCGCCCCAGTGTCTGGAGTCTACAGCCGCAGTGGATTCTACTCATTACTTCCCTTTATCCACCTTCTGCTCCCACATACAAGAGGGCTGAGTTACTTTTTAATAAGGTGACTTTTTCATTTATCATCCAAATCAAACAGGGCACCTAATAATTATGCTGGAACAGTAGGTCTAAACAAACACTGTCCTAAGCGCATCGGGATGTGTGGTCTTGTGCCTTTTAATAGAATCAGGTGTCCCTCTTTGGCAGGGTCTAACTCCCTACCTGCACCTTCTTCAGGTTAATGGAAGCATAAAGAAATAGGCTTTTGATGAGGAGCTGCCCTGAAGATGAGAGAATCTGTTTTTTAAATGAATTGTCTCATTTAATAATATTGCCTGATCTGGAAGTCAGTACAAGAATAACACCGTAAAAGTGATTGCAAGAAATTGCAAAATTGAAGAGGAATGTACAATTTCAGATTAGACACTAGGGCCATGTTGTGAGGTTAGATCTTTGGATTCTTTTCCTTGGTACTGGCTAACTCACTACTATGGAATCTGCCCCCTTCCCCATCTACTCACCATCCCTTTTCAGGGTGTTTGGTTGGAGTGTTCAATATCCTTGACTATATTACCCTTAAGTGTATTATATACATTGCCCATGGAAATATTTTATCTGGTGAGATGGAGGAAGGGATGAATTTGTAAAGAAATGCGTATCCGTAGTCTCTTTACACACTTGTTTAATGTTCGACCAACTGGCACTTGTTCATGTGTGAGTTCGAACACATCTGTGCCAGCACACACATGGGGTTTCTGGCACAGTTATGAGGGTCTGGTGCTGGACATGCAGAGGACACCATTGCCCTGCCCTGTGTGACCAAAGGGACTTCTTACAGATTGTGCATGCCTTGTGGTGTTGGACTGGCCAGCAAGCAGGGTGGCCAGGGCAGGCGTGAAAATAGGAGCAGGTGCTACCATTTATAAAACATGCCACGTGAGGGAAGAGATCTCGGAGCTGATCCAATATTATTTCGATTGATTGTCTTTATTCCTTCCCACGCTGAGAATCAGTTGACCCTTTGCACTCCTGTCATTCCTGCTGTAGCGCTGTTGGAATGAAACGCTTATATCATTTTAATGGCACGCCTGCAAAAGGAACGAGGGAGCCAAGAAATTGATGGTGGCTACAGAGGCCCCTGTCCAATTTCTGTCCCAGTGTGTGGGGAGAAGGGACAGTGGTCAAGGTTCAAGGTGCCTCAAAGGTGATAGCACCAAGGAGGCAGAGATAGGATCTGCAGAACAGGAGGAAGGCAAGTTGTCCAGGTGGGACAAAGACTGCTTTCTCGGGATGAAGGGTATGGGCGGGTGGGGTCAAGGCCGGAGCGTTTGCTGGGCTGGGGGTCCTTCTCTGGGCTGCCTTCCTCTGTCCCCTCCTCTGGCTGAGTTTCTCTCAAGGGCTGCCTCGCTGCCCTGGGCACCCCTGCAAGGTGGCTGTCATCCCATGCGTCATCTCTGTTGGTTTATCTGTGTGTCCTACTTGTAGAACTGGAGTTGTGTCCTCTTCCTCCCCCACACCCCCAGTCCCTAGCTCAGGGCCCAGCACACAACACAGTATTTGGTGAGCACATGGGCAGGAAGGGCTGATCTAGAAGGTGTGGCATGAATCATGGACTATAGTGTTTAGGTCACTTTCAGGGATCTGGAGTAGGAAGTTGCCCCTGGGAGGTTAAATGCATCTAGAGTGAATTCCCAGCTCTGCCAGAGACTGTGGTTCCTTCACTTTTACCCCTGCCCTCATGATGCTATCTCATGCCTTGGGCCTGCCGCTGCCTCTCATGCCCTGGGTGCTGAGGGTTAGAGAAATGGGAAACATGGTGTTGTGGGTAGAATTGTGTCCTGCAAAAGGACGGGTTAACATCCTAATCTCTAGTGCCTGTTAATAGGACCAGGAACAGAATTTTCAGATTGGAAACAGAATCTTCACAAATGGAATTAAGATGTAAGTTAAGATGAGGTGATATAATCAAAACCACTCTGAGATATCATCTAAACTCCAGTAAGATTAGCCCACATCACAAAATCTGCAAACTACAGATGTTGGCGTGGATGCAGAGAGAAGGGAACGCTTCCACACTGCTAGTGGGAATGCAAGCTAATACAACCTTTTTGGAAAGAAGTTTGGAGAATACTCAAGGAACTAAAAGTAGACCTACCATTCTATCCTGCAATTCCTCTGCTAGGAATATACCCAGATGATCAAAAATTATTTTACATTAAAGACATTTGCACCAGAATATTTATTGCAGCCCAATTCATAATTGCCAAGACATGGAAACAGCCCAAGTGGCTATCGACCCATGAATGGATTAACAAATTATGGTATATGTACACCATGGAATACTATGCAGCCATAAAAATATGGAGACTTCACATCTTTTATGTTTACCTGGATGGAGCTGGAACATATTCTTCATAGTAAAGTATCTCAAGAATGGGAAAAAAGGTATCCAATGTACTCAAATCAATATATAATCACCTACACATTCATATGAATGGGCAAACATAACTATAGTCCAGAAAGTAGAAGAGAAGAGGAGAGAGAGGGGAAAGAAGGAGGGAGTTGGAGGAGGGAGGGTATTCGGGGAGACCTCACCTAATGTGCGTGATGCAATGTTACATTTCAAAATTATTAAGAAAAGAGTATAATTGTGATGGATGTGTTACTTAGTTCAATGTAAGCATTTCACATTGTATATCAAATCAGTACACCAAACCCCATGGATGCATCAATGTACACAATTATAATTTAATTAAAAAAGATGAGGTGATATAGGAGTAGGGTGGAGCCTTAATCTGATTTGACTGGTGCCCTATGTGGCAGAGGCTGGAGTGATGCACCTGCCATCCAGGGAATGCCCAGGGTTGCCGGCCACCAGTAGAAGCTAGGAGGAAGCAAGGAAGGATTCCATGCAGAGTCTTTGAGTCCATGGCCCTGCTGGTGCCTTGATTTTAGACTGCTGGGCTTTGCAACTGTAGAGAATAAAATTCTGCTGTTTTAAGGCACCCACTTGGTAATCTCTTGTTATGGCAGCCCAAGGAAATGGATACCTTTGGAGAGGCAATGCTCGCTGCTGTCTGGAATAGCACTTGGGCAGCATATAATTTTCTAATTTCCTGTTCTCTTAAAGCCCCTTTACTAGAGACACAAAGCAGTTTAAAGAGACCTAGGGTAGAATCTTTGCCTGTCCTGTTCTAGAGACTTTTAAAACCAGCTAACAGGCTTAAATTGGGATAAGCAGGGAGATGGTCCAGTGTTGACCCCAGGACAACCAAGCAACAGCACAGGTTCAAATGTAGATGTGACTTCCTCATGGATTCCGGAGGTGCATGTTTCCGATAAATACTGTGACACTGACAAATGGCATAATTTCCAAAAGTCAGAATTCATAGGACTGCTCTGTGACTTGTTCATAAGATATCCTTGCCATAGACATAAGGGGGCGTGTTCCTGTTATAGGTCCGGATACCTGGATATAGTGTTCTGGATGGGGAGAGCAGGACCTGGGAGATGCGCTGACCCAGATGGGCAGGTGCCAACTCCTGGTCCAGTGAGCAGTAGGTGAGAGGCCCTGGAGAGGCTAGGAGATACCTGCAATAGTCCTGCACCTCTGTTAGGCCAGGGCCTGTGGGACCCAGGGTTCAGGGCATGCACAGCTCTCAGAAGACGTGCCTTTGGGGCCTGTTGAGCTCTGTGGGCATTATCATTGACCACTAGGTTCTAGTTCAGGGACTACAGAGCTACCCTGTCACATCCTTGACAATCCCATTCCTTCAGGGACACCCACAAGAATCCACCTTTTACGAGGCACATTTTCCCTTTGTCTGGGTTTACAATGCCTCCTCTGTCATGTGTGTTGGCCCCACTGTTTAAAAGCCACCCCTAAAGACTCTATTCCTAGGAAGACAATTTAATACAAACTCATGAACTATCCAAACAACTTCCACTTGCTGGGGAGTTGAGTATTATTCTCCAGGTGGGGTCTTGAGATCATGGCCACCTCTTATTTTTGTTTTTAGAGGAAATTTGATGTGAGCTCAAAAGCGCACTTGTTTGGGAATCACAAGAGCTGACTTTCCTCTGACGATGTGGTAATTCTTTTAAACAATCTGAGCCTCATTTTCCTCACCTGTGAAATGGGAAGGTGACTGCCTCTTTTGAGTATCCCACAAGGACACAGTGATGACTGAGTACACAGGTAGGAAAGGGCCTGTGAGCAGTGATGTGTCAAATAGGTCTGCGGGTTGCATTGCTGCTGGATTATAGGTTTTAATGCACCAAATCATGAAATCCTCCATTCTAAAAGGCATTTTGGTCTTTAATTCTTCTCACCCTCCCTCACTTGAGCCCCCTAGGAGGCCTCACACATGCCCAATGAATGTTTTCTAACAAAAGGAAGAATGTTTTTGTCTGACATAAAGTGATGGCATCTGTATCAAGCCCACAGTAAGAGATTCTGAGCGCTCAGGAGTCTCAGGGCTTTATAATAAGTTTATATTGTCAGAATGGCCTAGAAGAATCCATTGGAGACTTCCATGGTTTCTCTCCAACTATAAATTCAGGCCTCACTTCAGCATCCTAGATTTAAGGGTGTTATAGTTCAGAAGGGTTCTCTTTCTAGACCTCATTATTTGAGGCCATATAGTTATGTACCTTGAGGTAGGGAGGGGAAGGATTGAGAATATAGACTCTGGAGTCCTATGCTCCAGTTGAATCATGACACTGACACTTAACTTGCTGTGTGACCTTGGGCAGACTACTTAATTCTTGTGACCCTGATTATAGGAACCACTTCATTGGGCCATTGTAAGGATTGGATGGAATTATATATATGGCCCAGTACTGTGACAGTAATTGTCCAGTGATGGTCCATGAGTGCCGACAGACTTTAGCTATCCTTATTGTGTTATATGGCAAGTGTACGTAAGACCATCACTCTGATTTTTCTAGGTATCCAACATGCCATGATGTCACTTTACTTGTACTTAGAAATTAGTATGGAAAGGGTTTTTCTGACTTACCCTCCTGCGGGTTGTGAGACCCGTGCAGGTATGGGTTACTTTTCTAGCTGGGAAGTCCCAAATCAGGCAATGCCTATCAGGCCCCAAGTTCCCCCAGAAAATAATTTTCTTCTCCTCAGCATCAGGTATCTATATCTCTTTTAATTCCTTATGCTTCACTTTATTTAAAAGAACTTTATGTTGCAACCATCCAGGGTCAGCCAGTGGGCTTTTAGTTATTAGATTTCCCTCCTATGACCTAGGTGAAATCAGAGGTGTTTGGGTTTAGCCCACAACAGTTTAAACTCTAATTCTCTTGATCTTGGTGTTGAAATAAGATCATGCGAGCGATAGTTTAGTAAGTGCCACAAGCGACATGAGCAAGTGAGTGAGTGAAGGGCATGGGGACCTCAGGGGTTCCATATAGCAGCACCTGGTACGGCATGATCTCAAGGGATGTTTCCCTCCATTCTCCCAATATCCCCAAGAAGGTGGGGAAGGTAGTGACCAAGTCTTTAGAGGAAATAGATGCCTTTATTTCAGGGTAACACTAGCTAGCCACAGTACACTTGCTAGAGCCCAGTTTAGAAATGTTGAGACTTGAGTTGTGATCTCTGTCTGGGGTCTTGGACAAGAAATTTTGTGTTCCATTCACCTTATACACGCAATTTGAAGGTAATGGTGACTTCCAGTTTATGCTTGGGACGGTCTGAACTGTCTGCAGAGAGGCTTAGAGAAGTCTGGTGGCATTTGCCTTCCCTTGGGCTGCTTATTCCTCCATTCTCAGGCCCCTGCTGTGGCCACATGGCCATCCTTCTGCCCGTGGACTTCTGCTGGCCCCTGACATGTCAGCCTGGTGTCGTGGTTATGGGCCTGAAGTTTCCTGCAAATGCCATGGACTTCCCTCCTAAATTAAGCCAGTTCTCATACAAATACATTTCAAGGGTGTAAACACTGGGGCTGGGAGGGAGACTTTGGCCACTTGTCGTGTGGTTAGAAAAACAAGGCAGCCTGCTGCAGTGAAGTGTGCCCAGACACTGAAGTCACACAGATGTGGATCTGTTTACCATTTATTAACTGAGTGACCTTGAGCAGATTATGAAATCTGGAGCGTTAGTTTCCTCAACCACATTACTGGGGATAATAAGATCTAGCCCCAGGATTGCTGAGGTGGTTGAGAAAGGGGGTGCCAACCCCCATCCTGCCTTCCCTTTCCTTCCGCGCGTGTTCTCGGGCTGGCCGATCAGCAGCCTTGCTCCCGATCTCCAAGCAGTGCCTCCAATCTGTGAGTGCCGTGAGGCATGAACTGCGCTCTAATTCCTGTAAGAGGCTGGGAGGGAATTTGTGCCAGAGAATAAAGCTTATCTTTTGGGAAATGATTCAGGGAGAGGAGCAGAGCAGTGAGGAGGTCATGGCTGGTTGTGTAGCCTGCAGGACCCCGCGTGCCCCACAGCTCACAGAGGGCAGCGTCTGTCCGGAAGCTGCAGGAGGCGGAGCCGGGAGGACCCAGAGGAGCCAGCCCAGCAGCAGAAGGCCAGTGACTGGTCCCCCACGTCTTTTGCTCTTGGGTGCAGCCCATGTTCACTTGGCCTCTGTCTCACATCTGCCAATAAAAATTAAGAAATTGATTTTCTTTTGTTTGCCTCCAAGGACCAGGCTCTTTTTATGAGATAGTAAATGGGATCCCTCTCGGAGCGTGGCTGGGTTTTTAATTGTATTTGTTGTGCTTTCACTTACTCCGTTTTATGAGTTCCTGCTCCCAGATTTGTTGATGCGAAGCTCTCGCCCACCAGGGACATGTCAATGTTTGATTTGTATCAGTAGGGAAAAGTTGAGGTTTTTAAAAAATCATTTTCTTAATCCAAAGGTTGGCTTGTTTGCTTCATTCTGGCACATTAAAGAAGCATGAGAGCCAGGCAGGCCTGTTGTCTCCTACCTCCCAATAAGATCTAGGTGGTCACAGTCTGTGGAATGTAAGGTTCCAACTCAACTTTGGGACAGAGAGCAGGGAGGGGCATTTTAAGATGATTTGCATCAGTCAGGAAGACAAGCATCTTTTGTGTGAGGCTCTTCTGTTGGGATCTGTGGGTGATGGTGTGAAGCATGCCAACTCTCTGAATGAAAAGATGAAAGTAACGTTGTTAGATGTGGAGACATGATAGAAGGTGCCCCCACCAATCACAGCGGCGTACAGCAACAGGGCCGCTTTTCTCATGGCCTCCCACCCCGTGCCAGGTGTTGGATGGAGCCCTTTTCTCCACATTGGTCTCGCTCAGGGCCTGCAGTTGACTGGGGCTGTGCCTCAAGCACCCACAAATGCCAGCACAGGAGAAAGAGAATGTGATAGATTACACACTGGATCCTAAAGCTTCCGTGTGGGAGTGACGCATCCTCACTTCTGCTCACTTTTCATTCCAAAGAAAGTGACGGGGTATTGCGTAACTTCGAGGGGTGCAGAAAACGACAGTCCTGCCAGCTGCCTGGAAATACTCAGTAAACAGCAGTCACGATGGCCACAGCTCCTGAGAGGGCTTTCTGATCTAAGAGGTGAGATTCTCCTCCATCAACTCTTCTTTGGAAGGAAGTACGGAGAAAAAGGAAGGGGTATAGAAGTCGATGGGTTTTGGCTGTGGGATTTTACAATTTAGCTATACATGTTGGACTTGTCTGCTCAAAGTTACCTTATGTGAATTGGTCTAATCTTGAGACTATCCTCAGAGGCCTTGGCTCCGCATCTTCCTTTCTTCACATAGGCTCAGGTATTCACACCAAGCCCTATCCACTTGTAAGAAATGTTTGGTGTCAGCTATAAAGTGTAGGAAATGGGTAGTTTGGTGGGGCGAGGAAGACTTTTGGAGGCCAATAAACATGCTTTTGAATAAAGGTTTCATCAATTCCTGGCTGGGTGATTTTTTGAAAACTACACTTATTTGAGGATCAGTTTTCTAGCTGATCAAATGAGAATGAAGGTAGTTTTTCAGGATCACAAGAGATGAGAACAAAATTCCCAGCAACATATCTGGCATATAGCAGGTGTTTAATAAATGTTAATTTATTTTACTTTTCCCCTCCTTTTTTTATAAGCCAAAGGGATCCCAGCATTCCTGGGGCTCTGAGTTATTCTTCTGGAGCTCACAGAAGAACCACTTCCACACACCGACTGGACAGATGCCCTAGGGTTCGGCCAGTGGCTGGCTTTTCTTGGAGAATTGCCAATGCTCTGTAAACTAGAGAGTTGGTGAGAAAGAGAGGATTTTAGAGGCAAGTGTAGGGTATTAGAGAGACTGATACCAAGGCAGTCCTCTGATCCACAAGGGGGTTGGTTACCTGGGAAACTGCTTTTTCTGCTTCTGTTTTGCTTGCCCACCTTTCTCCCTTCTCCTTTTGCATTTTGGAGCCTGGGGAAGTTTCCCTGTAGTCACCAGAGGCCCCTGTAGAATCCTATGTACCTACAGGCCCTCCTGGTGACCTGTAGGTCCAGCTGTCCCTCTGAGAGTGGGGATTAGCCCACAGGGTTGGGGTTTTACCCTATTGCGGTGGAGCGCCCTCATCAGACACTTCCTGTCTCTGGGAACCTGAGTCCCATCTGGGAACCAACCACTTATGGAAATCTGCACCCTTATTTTGCCCCTATGGAAGGAGCAGGGAAGGCAAGAGAGAGACTCTGGACAGGTAGCATAGATGTCCTGCTGTACAAGGATGTCGGGGCCATGGGTTTCCCTAATGAGCCAATGGTTCCATTGCAGTATGGTTGAAGAATGGAACCCATTGCAGATCTGCAGGGGGAAAAAAGGCACCGATTTTGGAAGAGAATAATGTGGTGTGAGTGTCTGTGAACAGACTTGAATTCCCTTGAGGGTCTCTCTCAAAAGCTTGAACTTATCAGAAAGGATATGAGAATGTTTCTGTTTCTTTTTGTTTACTAGTGCTGCATTACAAAGCCATTGTGTAATTTGGAATGGATTAGTGACAACAGAGAAGCTGATAACAGGTCCTAGCCCTGTGTGTGTGTATAGGACTCTGAAGACAGAAAATGACTCCTCTTGACCTGCCTCAGAGCTGGGCAGTTTCAAGAAAATAGAAGTGAGCTCCCTAGACAGCTGTTCCCCGCCCCCCCCATTTAATCGTCCCTTCTTTTGGTATCTTAATCAATTCTTCACTGTGGTTATTAAGGTGAGAACAAATGCCTCCTCCCCCAGAAGGGCCACAGGTCTGTGGGTTTTCCTCTGAGCAAAGTATGAGTATGAGGACTGGCCAGAGTTTGAAAGGGACATGATTCCTAGAGTGAAATGCTGGTGTCTGTATCAGTAATTATCAGCCTAGGGCAACTCCATCAGTCACCCCAAGGGGTGTTTGGAAATGTATTTGTGTGTTGTGTAGGGAGAATGGATTATTTTTAATGATTTCTTTTTTAGACTTCATTTTTAGAGATGTTTTAGGTCCACAGAAAAATTGGGAGGTACGGAGGTTTCCCATTTACCCTGCGCCCAACACGTGCGCAGCCACCCCCACAGAGGGAACATGGGTTGTGATTGATGAGTCCCAGCCTGCTTCCTCTATGCAGGCCCAGGGATGCTAAGTGCCCAGGACAGTCCTGTTCAGGGAAGACTTGCCTTGTCTCTGTGCCAGCCCGCACACTGTGGGACCCTGACACGGGCAGGCAGGGGCACGCTGCAGGGATCACCTCTTATACGCTTTGACAGGATGGGTCTGTGTGCTTGTTATTGGCTTTTATTTTAAGGAATGTAGTTTGTGGAAGAGCAGAGTAAGAGGGCCTCAGGGATGGGGCAGCGGTCTGGCCATGTGCTGCTCTTTTCTAATATGGGTGTAGTTTAATAAGAGACTTCAGCACTGCTGGGAAGAAGAGGCGGCGGTGAGTTATCTGTAATCTATCCGGGTGAGTCTACCCAGGTGACTCACTCCTGTCCTGTCCTAATTCTCAAGGGTCAAGAAGAGCATCTTTATAAAGGGTCTTGGGACCTGCAATCGAAGGTGGTTACTTGCGAGGAGCATAAGAGCCACAGCTGATGGAGTGTCCCTGTGATCCTTCCCCCGCAGCCTGTGCTTCCCAGGAGGCTGTGCTGGCCGAGGGCTGCGAGCACCGGCTTCCGGGCCAGACTGGGAGTCTGAATTCCAGCTTCACTCCTTTGCTAGGTAGGCATGTGTCCCTGGGAGGTCACTGCTCCGTGCCTCAATGCCATCTTTAAAATGGGGAGATAATGGTACCCATGTCACAGAGGCATCGTGAGGTTAAAGAAGCTACATTGCAGAGCCCAATGTTCTGCAGTATTCAATAAAAAAAATAAAAATTATTACCAGGATTGCGATTCCTCCAACTAACTCCTCAACTCACTATAATTTGCCTTTTTTCCTCTACCATTCAGTAGAAATTGCTCTCCTGAGGGCCACCCCCATATTTCCACATCCAGTGACCTGTTTTTGTTCTTCATCCTATTTGTCTTCTTTGAGTCTCTTGGACGTCTAGAAATCCTCTTCCTTTGATGTCTAGGACAATGCCCTTTTCTGGTTCTCTTCCACTTTTCTGGCCATTTCTTCTCCTCCTCATTCCCCTTGCAATGCCTACATTCTATATATTGGGGTTCCCTGGGGCTCTGGTGTTGGGCTTTATTCTTTCATCTCTGTGGAGTCTTCTGGGTGACCCCGTGGCTTGGAAGCCTATGGCAGAAGCCTTCCCTCTATGGCTCTGGCCCCAGCTTTTTCACAGCCTAGAATAAAGTAAGAAGGTGGCTCCTTTTAGGTGGTAAGATCTTGGAACACTGATGGACCACTGGATGTCCATGGACTGACTGTCTGTGTACAGATTCAAAGAAACCTCCTTGCACAAATGTTCCAATATTTTATCTTCTCAAACTTCTTCTGATTCTATGCCTTTCCCCTGAGCCACTGTGACAATGCATGTCCCGTCATGCCAAGATCAGAATGGGGAGGGATAGTGGGAACTTCTGTTACCTGGTCGTTTTGTCTGCCTGCAGTCCATGGTCTATAGGCCTGATAAAGTCTGTGGCTGAAGCGAAGGCTGTGAGCTTTGGAGTGAGTGAGACAGCCTGGGCATGAATCCTGCCTTTACTTTTGCCTTAACCTGGACACCTGCTTCCTGCAGCCTGGTGGCCTGAGGCTACCACTCTCTGATACTGGGTGCCCTCTGCCTCCTTTCCATGTTTGCCCCCCTTTTGCTGAAGCTCCTTCTCCTTCCTAAGAAAGGGGATGAGTGGGACAAATTTTTACACATTTTCCAATAACCTTTCTTTTTCCTATCCAGTGAAGTAATACATTTTTTAGACATAGAATTCCAGATTAAAAAGGTGTCAGTCAAAATTTGGAAGGAATTGCTCAGTACAGAAATGGCAGTAGTGTTGTCAGGGAGAATTTCATTATCCTCCTGATTGCTCTTCCTTTGTGAATGTGACCTAGCCTTCCCTCCTGGAAGCTCTTAGCGGCTTCTCTTTATCCCCAGGATTCTGCCTTTTGTGACTTTGTGCCTTGATAGTGTGCACTTGTGTTAACTGTGCTGGGAACCATGTGGGGAATTTCCTTGACTTTGTCTTTCCACTCTTCTTTGTTAAATTTAGATGTTCAGAGATTCCCAAGGACTGTTTGTTGTGTAGGTACAAGGCCTTCATTTACCTCTCTGTGGATAGTAGTAACAGTTTACAAAAGGTCTCCTTCTGCTTCCTGCATTGCCTCTGGCTCCTGTATGCCCGTGATTGCTTGTCTCTTACTCTCTTTTTCGTGCTGAAGCTTTGCTGAAGGGCCTGGAAAGCTGGTATGATTCCCGCGTGCACACATGTGTGTGAGTGAAGCTTACTTACGTGCAGTGTGATCACATAGCAAACTTGACTTTCCTTTGGGAGATCTGAAGGGGTCAATATCTAGACCAATTTTTCAATTGGTGTGCCATGAAAAATTTTAAAGATCATTAATTAATTTTTTTTTCAAAAGGAATTCAAAGCACAGTAAGTATATTCTTTTTTTTTTTTTTAACTCTTTTTTTGATCAATATAATTTAAGTGTGCCTTGGATGCTTAACTGTAAGTTCAAGTGTACCGTGAGATAAAAAAGGTTGAAAAACACCAATCTAGATGCATTTTTTTTTAGAGTTTCTCCAGAGAAGCATTTCTCTAATGTGCATAGTGGTGGTGTGAGATGAGATGGGTGGTGGGGGAGGTTTGGTTTCTGTTGTTATAGAAGGGGGAAGAAGGGGCTCGGTCTCATGTTTCATCCCAGCCCTCCCCTGAGCCTTTCGAGTTCAGTTTCTCAGGGCAAGCTGCTCAGTCCTGAAGGTTGGGGGTGAGGTGATGGTGCCGGTGCCTTGTTACGGCCAGCCTTACCCCACGCAAACCGTCCTGGCCACCTTGTCCTTCAAGCACTGAGCTTCCCCAGCAGAACTGACTTCCTTTTTCTTTTCATACGCAGATATTTCTTAAATTCTTTTAGATTTTAGCAGTGTTCGAGGAGAGAAAGAGGATAAAGAATGGTGCTTAGTTTTTCTGGTTTAACTGGAAGTCTCTATAAAGTCTTTCTAAAAGTTTACGAGGTTATTTTCGGGAACTGGCTTCATTTTGCAAAGCAAGTGATTATTGTAAGTGTTTGGGCAACCGCTTACTGCTACTTTTCCACATGGCCTCCATACACGGACAGGCATTTGTCAGGGATTGGAATAAGCCAGTATGTGCTGACCGAGTGGGATTCAGGGTCCTCCGTTTGCGTTTACCAGTCTCCCATTTAGTTCTGCCTCATTGGTGCTTCACCTCGCTCTTTGATGGGAAATATTCTCTCCATAAACTTCAGTAAGATGTAATGGATTTCTGCAGTGGAAATATTGTTCAAGCTGCAAAACAAAATCACAGCAGGCACTTTGTCTGGGGACTGTGTGTCTAGCAAAGCAGCCATTTAAAATGCCAGTCTTAGGAAGCCATGAACAGTCACAGCTAATTCACTTTACAGGCGTTTTATTGGTATGTATGGGAGACTCACGCCACCCAACAGAATCATTGCTCTCCCGGGACTACAGTGTTAATTCTCTTTGTTACCTTGTGCTTTTGAGTAATCTTATTTACTGGGTTTCTTCTTTGGGTCTGAAAGAAGCTAGAGTGAAGCTGGGTTGGGGTTGGTGATCATGCAAGGTGATGTCTTTTGAAACTATTGGGCAGTCTGGAGTCTGGATCTTTCAAGAGCAGGACAGCTGGCCCAGCTGCCAGTAGGCTCAGAGTCATGCAGCCTAATTACTGTCATTTGTGAACTTGGCCCAGGTTAGATCCAGTCCCACAGAGGGCATGTCTCCCTATGGACAAGGGAGGGTAGGGTCTGAAGGTGAGCTGAAAGGCTCTGGGTCCCCAATTCTCTAATCAAAGGTTCTTGAACCTGGCTGTCCATGGGATTCACCTGGGAAGCTTTTACCATCCCAATGGCTGGCTCACACCTGGACAAATCGAATCAGCACCTGTAGAGATGGAACCTGGCATCAGTAGTTTTTAAAGCTTCCCAAGGGATAAGGGACAGGGTGCAAATGACTGCCAGGTCATTTTAAAAAACCCTGTTGTTACATAAGCAAAGAAACTTACTTAAAACTTTCATTATTTCAATCTAATTTGAATTTGAGAAAGTGAAAACAATTCATGCCATGGTCATTTTAGTTCACTTTTATTCTGCAGCTGTTCCCATAGTTTGATGGGGTAATTCTCAAGAAAGAGAATTTAGGGGTGGTTCTCTGAATTCAGAGTCCAGAGCATTCCGGGAACACTGTCCTAGTGGAATTTGCCGGTGCATAAAATATGGTGTGTGTGTGTGGGTGTCTGTGGCAGGGCTGGGAATTGGCTGGATGTCACTTCACTGGGTGCCGTGTCTCTCCTGGCCTGGCAGGTCCTGTGGCCGTCATTAGTGGTGAGGAGGACTCAGCCAGCCCACTGCACCACATCAACCATGGCATCACCACACCCTCATCGCTGGATGCTGGGCCAGACACTGTGGTCATTGGCATGACGCGCATCCCTGTCATTGAGAACCCCCAGTACTTCCGCCAGGGACACAACTGCCACAAGCCAGACACGTGTAAGTACTGGGAGAGGGTGCTGTCCCTTCCGGGGAGGGAAGGGTGGTGTGGCAATAGACCATGTAGCTGGGGTTCTGGAACCTTCTGGGGTGACCTGTCACCTGCTAACCTCCCACTTTTTAGGAGACCCTCCCTGTCTGTCTCTAAGCTGAAAGAATAGCCTGGGGTAGGAGTTCCCTGGGTGCAGAGTCCCCTAGGAAGGGAAGGCCACAGGTCCGACTCTGGCTCCCTCTTTTTTTCACCTGGGTTTAGCAGGATCTTGAGTAGAGAGAGATGTTCCTGATAAGGCAGGTGACAGAGGAGCCAGGTCTTCTCTCTAGACCTGGCCTGTGTAATTAGGAAATATAACCTGACTCTGTTCAGACAGCAGCCCCTGAGCTCAGCAGAACCTCCACCCAAGCCTCCATGAGAGGGGAAGGGAGTAAAGGGCGGTGAGTACCTTTGAACAGAAACATCTCTCTCGCTGCCCCTCCAGTGCCCCAAAGTGTGCACTTCCTGGGACTCACATCACAGCCCAGGGCTAGGAACACTCACCTCCTCACTGCAGACATCTCACTCAGACCAGAGGCCTCCAGGCACTGTTTCCTCCTCATCTCTCAACCCCGTTGGCTCCAGCCTCTCTTTCTATTTCTGCTGAGCCCTGCTAGGCCCCCTCTCAGCTCCTAGAACCTCATGGCTTAGACCTCCCTCCAGCAGGTTCCTTACTGTGTCTCCAGGCTCCCTCCGGGCCCGCCACCACCAGTGCATACCTCCACCCCTCAAACTGTGCCCTGGAAATGATCCTCTGCTTCAGGGCGAGCACAGAGGCCCCTGGACAGTGGGGCATCAGTGTTGACCTAGGAGCTGGAAGGGACAGAAGTGATGGGCTAGGTTAAGGCAACACTTTATGGATAGGAATGCTGAGGTTCTGGGAGGCCGTGAGCTCCCCATCCCTGTGAGTCCCCAGCCCATGGTCTCTCTTCATGTCTCAGTTGGCCCCCAGGTAGGCCTAGGACGAAGCACCTTTTGGTCTTGCTCATCCCCTGACCTGAGCTCTCCACACTCTTTGTAGCTCCCAGAACTCTTGCTGTTCTCTCTGGTTCATCTTGTAGCACTGTGGGCATTTGGTTACCCCATCAGCCTTTGCTTCATTTCTCGGACTCTGATTTTTAATGAGAGGGTTGCCACGGTGGAAGAGACAGGGCTTGTGTCAGCATAAGGCCATCATTTACCTTCTAACCTTGGGTGTTCTGCACTATCTCAGTGTTTATCAGATGCTCCCTGTCAGTACCAGAGGAAGGATAGCTGGGTTCTGGACCAGGGCTGGGCAAGGAAGAAAGACCCCGGTGTGCTGGTTCAGCTAAAGTGCTTATCTCACATCAGGCTCATTCCCGGGCTGACCTGGATGTGGCAGGGAGAAAAGACCTTCTATGATGGCAGTGTGGGTCCAAGCCTGGTCTAGGGTTAAGGCCGAATTTTCTAGTGTGCCATTGGTATTTGAACAGAGTCTTAGACCTGTCTGTGTTGAACAAACAGTCAGTTCTCTTTATTGGCAGTAGTTCTATCAAGTTGCTGCAAATGCTGAATCAGCTGACACTGAGCCATTGCTCCTAGGGGAAATACAGGGTTAGGTTGCTGTGAGCCTCTGTTCATAACATTTTATGAACTAATCAGTGTATAACCTTGCATGTGTGTTTCTGTTTAAAGACACCTTACTTACTAAATACGGTTGGTTCATTAACATTAAGTTCATGGCCAATGCTATTATAACTCATCTGAACAAAGGTTATCTAACACAAGCATGTTCTCTGGAAGGTCCATCACACCTGTTTTGTGCTTAAGGACATTAGCCAATAGTTCTGAACTGTGCTGGGTGGGGGTGGGGGCTGCCAAACTGTAAAATCACTAAGCAAAGCATGAAAATGCAAAAAATGTGGTCCACAATAGACTTCATAAAGGACATTTGTTTATAATATGAGGGCTGAAACAAGCATTAAATAAAAAACCATTTTGTACACGATAAATTATACAATTTTTGTCAAATGAAATAGACTAAAGAAAAAGAAAAAAATAAAAAAGAAGACAGAGTGTCTCCTTTTTTAGCCTCAACTGGAAATGTGTACATTAGGTGACTTACATTTTTGTAATTCTGCACCTGTCCCCAAATGACCGTGAAAGCCTTTCAAGCGTTGGTTTGGAAATCGTATGTAAATTTTAGCGATAGGAGAATTCACGAATACAGAATCTACGAGTAATGAAGATCACTCTGTTCTCTTTAGCGGCAGCTCTGGGTTCTAGCTACAGAATATAATCTCTGGGTCACATCTGTTCTTCCTGGAAATCCTGATACCAGGTTATGGGCACAATTGCTCAATGGGAAATTTCCTCTGAGCACTCAGAATAAGTGTCCCGTGGAAACCTGGGAGCTTATGGGATCTGCCGAGTGTCCTCTGATGTGGAGACGGAGCACAGCCAAGGAGCCATCACACTAGGGAAAGCCTTCTTTTGAGCGTGCTCCTGAGTTTGTGATTCAAAGTGGCCTTAAGGATCCAGGCAGTTCTGTGTAAGCAGGAAGAGGTTGGTGAAGTTGGAAGGGGAACAGTTGTGTTGACGAAGACTGAAGAAGTAGGGGAGCAAACAGTACCTTACCAGACAAAAATCACCAGAGGACTCCAGATTGCCAAACCCCACTGATAGCAGGGAAAGTCTCCTTTTGAGGGAAGCAGTGTACTTTGTCCTGTCAATCAACAGTGGCTAGCTCTTGATTGTTTTCAGAAAACATGTGTGGCCCGGAGAACAATGCGAGAGGCATAAAGTGGATTTGGCTAAACCTCCCTCTGCGAGTCCATCGGTGACTCACACAGATCAGGGCAGGGAGCACCCAGACCAGTCCTCGGAGGAGATTTACTGGCTGAGTCAGCAGCGGGTCTCTGATTTCCAGTGCTTCATCAGTTGAGGGAACTGACTCCAAGACTCATTCCTGTGTGTGATGAGATGCTACTATAAATAATTAAAACCACATGCATCTTGGCACATAAATAAATAGAGAACATTTATGATGCTGCAGACAAGGCCTGGGTTGATCCTTTGGGGGTGGCAAAAAGTAGGGAGATCAAGAGAGGAAAGTCGCTCCTATAGTGAATCCCTTAGGCACTGTCCCCATCTGATCCTTTTCTTTGTCCCATTTTAAATTGTGTGCAGTGTGGGATGGCATTGTAGGAACATGGTGCTACCTGGCTGTGGACATCATTTCCCCACTGCCTCCAGTGACGGATTACACACGAAAGTGCTTTTCTTTCTTTATTCCTCATGTGCTTATCATACATGGTAGGACCTTTCAGACAGGGATGATGAGGATGCTGGTCCTGTCTTTGCAGCTCACTTTCTCTCTGCCTTTGATCTGGCCCATAGCACTCTTGCTAGCATGTCAGGTTGCAGGATATTTAGAGATCACCGGTGCAATCCTTTATCAGATACTTGCATCCCCTTGCCTATATTCCCAACATGTGCTCTGTGTTTGATATTGTCTTTATTCTTAATTTATTCAGCCTTTCCAGGGATTCTGAAAGAGCTGAATAAAGATACTCCTGGTTGGAAATGTATATAGAACCCAAAGGCTAATAAGGCCCCTCATTATTCACATGTAGCTTCAAAGACATCAGGAAATGGATGCAAGCCTCTTTGTCACACAGTTGAGGATCCCAGGCTTTGTGCTAAACCCTACAGAATGAGACATGTAAGGGACCAATCCGTATGGGTCACTGGGGAGTTGTGTTTGCAGCAACACTGGACTCTCTGTTACCTTTGTCACCATCTGATGGGTCTGGCGAGTCATTCATGGGCTGGGGCCAGACTGCCAGCTGCTGTTTTCAGAGTCACACTTGGCCCATTGGACAGTTGAAAGGCTCCTCGGCTCTCTTCAAGGCCCTGGGGCTCTCTGTTCATTGCTTTTCCCCAAAGCCCATTCTCTAGGCTGAGAAAGCAGAGACCATGTGGAGATGGTAACTCGTGTCCTGACTTGTCTCTCCTTCCTTTTCTCCTCTGGTGTCAACATCTGCCTTTGTTTCCCTTTTGCTTCTGCCTTTTAGGAAACAGTGTTTCTACCCTCCCAGAGCCAATGTGCCCCAGCCTTTCTGCTCTGTTTCTGCAAACAGGGGCCTCTCCCCACCTCGGTCAGCCCGCCCTTTCTTCTCCCGTCCCTCGTGTGGCGGCTCCCACCCACCATAAGCCCCTTGCAGTTATCTGTTGCATGGATCCATCTCCATTCCCATTTCCCCAGGAAGCCCTCCTCTCTCCATCCTTGATCTCTTTGCAAAACTTGGCCATGTTCCTTTGAGCCTACCTTCCCTGTTAGCATCCGAGTCACTTGTGCTGTGCTGATTTCTTCCCCTTTCATCTATTTAATACATTTTATCAAGGGTTTGCATCAGATTTTCTCCTAGGCTCTGGAAACAATGAGAAACAAGAAATACACATTCCCTATCCTCCCAGGCATACTGCCAACCATCACTGATCCCTAAGACCCAGGATGGACCCCCTGCTCTGGGACCATTCATGGAACTGTGTATCTTCAACTTTTATCTTTCCCAGCATTTGTGTCTTCTTTCTAGAGCACCAGCCCCACACCTCCAACTGCTACCTTGGTATAATTCCTACATGGAATGCCTATTTCCGCTCCCCACACCACGCCACCACCCCCCCCCCGCACCCTTTTCCTCCATTCTACAGCTTATTTGTCATTTCATACCCAGCTCATTTCCAGCCTCTTGTGAATTCTTCCTAGGCCCGTGCTATCTTTCTTCATCTGTTTGTGTTGCTATAAGGGGATATGGGAGGCTGGGTAGTTTATAAAGAAAAGAGCTTTATTTGGCTTATGGTTCTGCAGGCTGTACAAGAAGCATGGCGCCAACATCTGCTTCTGGGGAGGCCTCTGGATGTTTCTGCTGATGGTGGAAGGGGAAGGGGGCTGACTGGTGTGTAGAGATGCCATGGTGGGATGAGAAAGAAGAAGAGGGGCGGAGATGCCAGGATGTTTTTGACAATCCATTTTCTTGGGAACTAATAGAATGAGAACTCACTCATTACCAAGAGGAGGACACCAAGCCATGCATGAGGGATCTGCCTGTGACCCAAACCTGCCTCCCACATTGGGGATCGAATTTCAACATGAGCTATGGAGGGAACAAATATCCAAACTACATTGCTATCCTACCGGGGCGTTTCCTTCCTTCCTTCTAACGCAAGGCTGAGGGTGCCATCCACCAGTCTTGAATGACTTTGAGTCAAATTCTAGATCATCCTGTCACTTCTCAAGTATGTGTCCTATCTCCCAAATCTGAGTCTGAGTGTATTCCTAGACACTGTGCTCGTGTGTTGTCATGCTTTATTTTCGCAGAAAACCCAGCACAAGACTGGGGTTAAAGAAGATGCTAATTAACATGTGTCATATGACAACCCTTGCCCAGGAGCTCTAGAGATTCACAGAGACAGGGAGAGTTCTCAGGTCAGTGCAGATAGCTTTTCTGGAGCCAGCATTGGGCTGGTGTTTTATCTATTCTATTTTATGTGATCTTTAACCAGCTCTCTCTAAAGGGTGAATCTGCTATCCACATTTTATAGATAAAGAAACTGAGGCTCAGAGGGCCTAAGTAACTCGTTCCAGATCACAAAGCCATTAAGAGGGGGCTTGAAATTCAAACTCAGACCTGCTGACTCTAGTGTCTGTCTTTTCCCTGTCACGTCACATTGCCTAGAATTGCAGTGATGGACAAAAATGGACTCTATAGGTCTTGAAGTCAGAGAAGCAGCCTGTTAAGGACAGCTGTCTTGTCTATAGAGGCTCACTTTCCTCCCTGTTTCCAGGGTAAGGACAGTCTCTGTAGAGGGTGTTCAGGGCTGGCTGAGGTCTTGAGTCTAGGTCGACCCTGGCACTTCTCTGACTTTCCACAGAATCAAGGCAGTCCCTAAGGGAGCATGGTTGCCTTCAGATAAGGTAATACCTGGTCTCAGTGTTAAGTCAGTGTATTGGTTGAATGATTGATTGATTGAATAGGTTCAGGTTAACAGGGAAAATAAATAGCAAAATTACAGCGTTCCCATATGCTCCCTTTCACTCTCCACCTCTCATCACGGTTTTCCACCCCTATTAAGGTCTTGCATTATTGTGGTACTTTTGTTATCATCCAATTGATGAACCACCGCTGATACACTGTTATTAACTAAAGACCATAGTTTAGAGTAGGGTTCACTCTATGTTGGACGGTTCTGGGGTTCTGGAGGTTTTGACAAAGGCATAATGTCATGTGTCCACCATTCCAGTATCACATAAAGTCATCTCACCTCTTAAACAGCCCCTATGTCCCATCTCTTCATGCCCCACCCAGCCCCTGGTGACCACGGCTCTTCTTGCTGTTTCCTTCGTTTTGTCTTTTCTGCGTCATATACTTGGAATCACATCGTGGGGGGCCTTTTCAGACCCGCTTCCTTCTCTTGGCAACCTGCATTCCAGGTCCTTCCGTGTTTGCTCGTGGCTCCATAGCTCCTCTCTTCCTATCCCTGAATAATGCCCCATCGTGTGGGTAAGCCACGGTTCGTTACTGCTTCACTTACCGTGAGATGTCACATCAGTTTGCTACGGCCGCTGTCACAACGTCCCACGCACTGGAGGCTCGAAGTCTGCAACTGAGGGGGTGGCAGGGCCATGCTCCCTCTGAAACCTGTTGAGGACTCCTTCCTTCCCAGCTTCACGTGGCAGTGCTGGCACCTGTGGCATTCCTTGGCTTGCAGTTGCATCATTGTCACTTCAATCTTCCAGTCTTCCTGTAAGAACACTAGACGTGTTGTGTCAGGGACCCACTCTGTTCCAGGATGACCCAATCTTGCCTTGACTGATTACATCTGTAACATCCCTGTTTCCTAATACGGTTCCCATTCAAAGGCACTGGGAATTAGGGCTTCAGTGTATCATCTTTTCTGATGGCGACACCGCTCAACCCATAGCAGACGGCTTCGATGCTTCTTATTTTTGGCAATTATGACTGAAGCTGCATAAACATTCATGTGCAGGTTTTTATGTGGACATAATCTTTCCACTCTTTTGCATAAATACCTAGACGCGCAATTGCCGGATCGTATGAGAAGAATATGTTTAGCTTTGCAAGAGATCGGCAAGCTGTCCTCCCAAGCGGCTGTAGGAAGCAAGGTTTGCTTTCCTATCCTATTAGACTGGCCTCTGCTGGGGCGACTGTCTATGATGCCAACCCCAGACCCCTCCATCTGCCATCACCTTTCCAGGTGTCCTCATTTTTGCCCTTCCCACTTTTCTGAAGTCTTACTAATACCTTCTTTTTCCCCGTCGTGTCACTTTCAAGCTGCTCCCTCTGAATCTGTGTTTCCATGTGAATCTCTATCTTTTCATCTATAGGCATTCCCCGGGTTACACCCGAGGTAGGTTTGTTCTTATGTTGAATTTGTATGTAAGTTCGAACAGATACATTTATCTGTTACCTGGAATAGCCTGTGTTCATAAATGCGAGCCGTATGTAATTCGGATGTCCGTGATTTGGGGAGTACCTGTCATAAGTGTGACTCAGCCTTCACCCCTCCTCCTGGCTGGCCACCCCCTCAGTCTTTCCCTAGACCAGCGGTTCTCAATCTGTGGGTCGCAACCCCTTTGTGACAATGACAATGCATCCTACATATCAGATATTTACATTACGATTCCCAACAGTAGCAAAATTGCAGTTATGAAGTAGCAATGAAAATAATTTTATGGTTGGGGGTCACCACAACATGAGGAACTGTATTAAGAGGTTGCAGCATCAGGAGCATCAGGAAGGATGAGAACCACTGCCCTAGACCGTCTCACAACCTCCCCAGCTGACTTAGTAGCTCTGTGCTGGGGTCTGCTTAGCCTCTTCCTCTCCTGACATGCACTGTCAAAACCCCTTTGTCCCTTTTCTCCTTCATCACTTCGACCAGTCAACAAACATCCCCTGAGCCTTTACCGAGTGCCAGACACTCTGGGAGGCCCTGGGTTGGAGTAGAGACCCACCCTTCCTTTCACTTCATTAGCCACAAGTTTGAACGTGCTGGACGCATTCTCTTTCCCTGGGGCAACTGCTTGATACATACCCCAACATACCAGCCCACACCAAGAACTTCCACAGAGATAACAAAAGCCAGCACTGCTAGGTCTATGGACTGGGGCCTTTTCACTGAGATCAGTGGTTCCTTCACTGGGGTGAGCAGGTGGCTGTCTCTTCCTTCTCTTCTGGGACAACTAGCTATAGAGCTTGTCTCTTCTGGAAGAAGAGCGGCCAAGGCCCATTTCCCAGCTGCAGTGGGGCACACAGAGCCTGTGCGTGTAATGCAGTATTAATAGTGCATCGGCATGATATAGATTTCTGTCACCTTCTATACTAACAAACATTGCTTAGCGCAGGGTAATGATGGGTGTTTATTCCCAGCCACTTAACTCAGCATAATAGACTTGCAGATGAAATATGGAAAATGGGCTCCTTTGTCTGGGCGGCTGGGCCCCCTCCTGGAACCGGTTAGCAGAGGCACTGGCAGCAGCACTGCTACTGCAGAAGAAGCTTTTCTAGGTTTTTATCTAGCACAAGTTCCGGATAGACTTGCCTGATGGAAAGACGGAGATCTGGTTGGGCTGGGCTAGCAACCCCTCCTCAGGGTCTGGAGCTGAGGAGGGGAGGCCGGTGTGCCAGGGTCTGCTCTTTGCTGCCCGTTTGATTTAGGTGGCCAGCATCACTATGTGTGACATGGGAGAGAAATAGGACCAATGTGTGCAGGGGGTCTGAGGGGTCCTCTCTTTGGTTCTGCTGGTTGGATCTTGACAGTCCCCTTTAGGAAAACCATAGGTTGGATCTTGGTCAAGGTCACAGCTTTATCCTTTTTTACTAGTTGGGTATCTGCAGGCCTTGCTTGCCAGGCCGTGTTTTCTAAAACATTTCAAATGGGTATAAATCAGAATTGTCTTCTTCTGAGTTTCCTTCGATCTTATTTACAGATTCAATTAGAATATGCAGCAGATTCCTAAGAATCCTCAAGGAAGGATGGCTCTGAACATATTACCACTTTGCTTTCTTTCTAGAAAGAGCTGCATGATGCCAGAAAGAATATCTTAGGAGCCAAGGGAGCAGGCTTTTGGGCCTATAGGCTTGACCTCTAACACAGACACAAGCTTGTCCTGAGATTCTCAGCCTTTGGAGAGTAACCTCAGCCCCGTGCTGATTCTTGAGTCCCCTAGATGTTGGCACAATGCAAGCCAATGACACTTTGCCATTTTTCCCCCACCTCAGGAAGAAAAAAAATCAAAGGAAGCCATTTCTATTAAATTATCTGAAACCTCTACAAATTCCTGAACATGCATTTTGGAGCTATAGCCAACTAGTCCAAAGGGAGGGGCTCATGTTTATGTCCCCAGGCCAGGACAGCCTGCCTTCCTGGTGGTTACCATGGCCTCCTCTGCTCTGGGCCTCACTGCCATAATCACATACTCAGAGTTGGTCTCCGTATGCAGCCATGCTAATTATGCAATTAGGTGTAATTATACTCACTGTAAATACACGGTAATTGGCTTTAAAAAAGTACTTGGGGGTAAGCATGGGCTTCATGGTCGAGGAGATGAAGATTGATGGGACCCCCAGCCAGCCTGGAGTAATGTTACTTCATGGTGGGATGTGAGCCCAGGGGAAGTTGCACCCAAGAGCCAACGTGGAGTGGGACATGGAGTGGGTCCTTTGTTTCCTGCTCAGAGCTCTAGAAGCAGAAGGACTGCTTATTTTTCCAGCATGTTTTGGCCTCAGCGTCATCTTCAAGAAGTGAGAAGATTAACTTCCCTCCAGAGATTCTCTCTAGCTCAAGATTTCCCAGAGATAGTAGTTTATATATATATAATTTTTTTCCTCCTTCAACTGGATTCAAGCATTCAGTCTGTATTAGAGGTTTAATGGGTAGTAATTCTGAACCAGCTGAGACCTACACACAGGTGTCAGATAAATATCCAAAGATAGGCATTATCGCAGGGCTGAAGAAGATTGCTTGAGCTTGAAGCCAAAGTTGGCTTCTTGGCATCACCCTGTCTTGCACTTGAGACATACAGGTGGGAGCTGGGTTTGCTGAGCAGATGTTGACCTTGCATGGAAGGTCATAGTTGACCTCACCTTTTGCAAGTGAGAGGGTTCAGGAGGCTCCCAGGGAGGCCACATGCACAGGGAGAGAATCTCCCTTTTCTTCATGAACCCAGGAGAGAAATGTGATTCTTGTCACCCATCACAGAAGTCACTTGGTTCTGGGGAGCCAGGAATGCAGAGGGAGAGAAGGGTTGTGGGTTACTTCCTATGTCTGCAAAGGGACAGAAATTCCTATTTTAGGGGCAGATATTAAAATGCAGAAAAAGAGGAAAAAAATTCTCCAATCTTAAGAACTTCAACTTTAAGAAGAGCAGGGTTTGCCTGTCATTAGTAGAGGTGCGGGGGTCCCTGTTAGTATTTCTTCTCTTTCTAGAAGCCCTTTCCCAGGAGAAAATGGTCATCATTCCTATTTTCTATGAATGAACACATGAGTCATACTCCTGATGCCAGATGTGCCCTAGACATCCGGAGGGTCTCTTTGCTCTTGTTCTATAGTCTTAATGGTCTTGGCCAAGAAGCCAAGAGTCCAACTGTCCAGCTGCCTTCCCACCTTCTCCCCAGCCACCTTTAAATTGGTGCTTTTCACATTATGTTCTGAGGGATGTAAATAAGCATTTCTAAAAAAAAAACAAAAAACCAAAATTTTATGATCAGATAAGTTTGGAAAAACCTTGATTAAATAACATTCTTATTGTGGGATTCTGAGAGCCTTAAATGCTAAAGGTCATTACAACTCTCCAAGGTGGTCTAAGGTCTGCAGCATTCCACAAGTTCGTTGAGCCACTGAGCCTGATGTTGAGATATAGCTGTTAGCGTCTCTGGGGACACAGACGTTCAGTGGATTGGATTCTGGGCTGTTCTGGGGGTATGAGGTTCTGCTCTTGCCTTCCTAGCAGATGTGGTAACTCACTGTGACAGTGCCCAGGTGGGCCTGAACCCCTTTGGCTCAGGCATTGTCACATTTCCTCTCCAGCCTCTGGGAGGGACAGGAGGTGGCTGCATTCCAGCACATACCCAGGCTCGGGGTGCTGGCATTCTTTAGGATTTCTGCCAGAGCACGAAGTGCACTTCATTCAAATAGATCGGGGTGTTTGCCTGTTGCTTTCTGGGCCTAGACGCTCTTTCGGGTGCTTCTCATTCTTCCTAAACCCCCAGATTGGGAGATGCTAGTCATGGGCAAATTTCCACTGCATTCCTCTTTTCCAGGCAGATCTGGCACTTAGGGTTGGAATCTCATGGAGTTGCTCCTAGGAAGAAATGCAAAATATAAGATGCACACTGCCTTCTCAAACCCTTGTGTGGAAAGTCAAGGCACAGCTTTGTTTCAAAAGGGAAACGCAATGCTCCAGTGGGCTGGGGCAGGGTCCAGCAGCTGAGAGAGTAAACTGAACTCAGGGGTCACGACAATTCTTTCTCATTAGGAAAGAGAGTGACATGAATATGGCTGGCTCTGGCCTCTGGTTCCAGCCACCTCATGGTTGTGGGCAAGGCATTTGCCTTCTCCAAATTTGAGGTAAGAAAAGGTACCCACCTTAGCAGGTATTTTTTGCCTGTGTGGCAGTACGCGATCCTTCTTGCCTTGACAACAATGTTTTTATAGCCATCGTTACAATTTTGGTTATAAATATGCTGTGGGGGGAACCCAGCTTGACGGTTTCAAAAAATATGTTTTCAGAGCTTGGAGTTATTTCTGAAATAAGAATCCCCTCCAGCGACTTCTTTGCCCTAACTCTAAGAAATAGCATTTTATCACCCAGCTCCACAGTGCAAAGATGCTCTGAGGAGTCGGGAGTGTAATATGGTGGTTGTCAGGGAATGATGGATGTAGATGAGCAGAGGGCTCAGGCCAATTTCCTTTTGGGTTAATGAGTCCAAAATGCCTGTGGGCTCGGCTAGAGGGTGGCAGAGAGATTCATGGTGGAATTCTTTTGTTTGTGTTTTTCTTTGATGGATTCTTTGTTTTACCCTACCTACCCTTTGTCGGCAAACTTAATTTTGTTGACGTAAAACTCTCCTTCATCCCATATACCTGCCCATGTACACTGCCCTGAGTTCTCTTACCTCTGTGTCCGTGCACATATACCCAGTGCATAGTTAGGGCGTCTGTGTCCGCCTGCTCATGGGACTTCCTTTTTGTTTGCTCTCATACGTGAACACACAGCCTTTCTTTCTTTCTGAGCCAACTTATAAGATTTTCAGATAAAAAAGTACATGTGTCTGAGTCTTGTTCAAATTTGTGCACATGTCTCCTGTTTTGGACACTGATCATGTAAATTGAGATCTTCTAGGCTGAAAGTTAGACAATCCTAACCTGGTAGGCTTAGACAAGAAGGAAATTGATCATCGCATAACTCAGTTGAGTAGCTAGGAAAGGGTCCTAGTGAAGTACATGCATTAGGACTTTAGCTCTGCTCTTTTGGTGATTTTCTTTCTTTTTTTAAAAATTAAATCATAACTTTGTACATTGATGCATTTATGGGGTTCAGTGTACTGCTTTGATATACAGTGTGAAATTCTTACATTGAGCTAAGTAACACATCCATCATAATTATACTCATTTCTTAATAGTTTTGAAATGTACCATTGCATCATGCACATTAGGTGAGCTACCCCCCATACTCTCCCTCCTCCCATACGCCCCCTCCCTTCTTCTCTCTCTCCTCTTCTCTTCTACTTTCTGGACCTATAGTTATTTTTTGCCATTCATATGAGTGTGTAGGTGATTATATATTGATTTATAGTAGCATTGAGTACATTGGATACCTTTTTTCCATTCTTGAGATACTTTACTAAGAAGAATATGTTAGCTCCATCTGGGTAAACAAAAGATCTGAAGTCTCCATCTTTTTTATGGCTGCATAGTATTCCATGGTGTACATATACCACATTACCATAATTTGTTAATCCATTCATGGATCAGTGGGCACTTGGCCTGTTTCCATGTCTTGGCTATTATGAATTGGGCTACAATAAACATTCTGCTGCAAATGTGTTTGTTGTAAAATAATTTTTGATCATCTGGTTATATACTTTGTAGAGGAATTGCAGGATCGAGTGGTAAGTCTAC
This sequence comes from Perodicticus potto, assembly GCA_963574655.1. Lineage (NCBI taxonomy): Eukaryota > Metazoa > Chordata > Mammalia > Primates > Lorisidae > Perodicticus > Perodicticus potto. The sequence goes on from CAUYRH010019176.1 coordinate 139,915, forward strand.
TTTTAGTTCCTTGAGTGTTCTCCAAACTTCTTTCCAAAAAGGTCTTATTAGCTTACATTCCCATTTGGTGATTTTCTTGTCTCTGACTTTCTATGTTTTGCTTTGCTACCAGCCTGACTTTCCTCACTGTTACAACATGGTTACAATAGTTCCAGGTATCACACCCAAATACATGGGGCAGCCCAAGGTTATCTGTTCTTGTGGATTTATTGAAATTGAGAAAAATCTTTGTTTTCCTCAGCTCTTAGCAGTCTTTCCTTTCTGTCATATTGGCCAAAATTATGTCATATGTTTATTCCTAAACCACTCACTCTTACAGGGAATGGAATTGCTCCAAACATGTTAGACATCACAAGTGCTCCCCTGGGGCTGGAGATGGATCCCATTTTCTCTGAGGCCTACAGTGCCTGGAGAGAGGTGAACACCTCCACAGAATCAGGGTTCTTTTTAGCAGGAAGAGAAATGCTGTTAGAAATGACAGTGTCTTCCAACCCAATTCTCCTCGAGAAGTAAAACACACACTCACCCAGTCTTTTATCTTTGCCAATACTGTTGTCTTGCTCTTCAAGAAGTAAGCAGGTGCTTCATGGGGTGCAGGTGGTACCAAGAAAGATGAGAACATGGATATCATGCAAATTTCACTCCTTGTTTCTTTCTTCGTAGGGAGAGCAAGCCAGTAATTTGTGGTTGTTATCATTGCAGTTCTGGTCTGGTAACCTGTCCTGCTAATTGTCAAGGCACTTCTTGTGTGCCAGGGCAAAGAAAAATTTCTGCATGTGGTTTTAGCTAGATCCAATTATCTTGGTTGAGCAAGTTGTGTGAATTCCTGGGAGCTTCTGTGTGATCCTTTGGGAGTGTGGTTTCTGGAAAATAGATAGGAGCAGGGGGGTTGGTGAAGAGAGACTGAGAGGGGGAGTAGGAAAAAGAGGAGAAATAAATTAACATTTACCGAATACCTACGAAGGACCGGGCTATGAACTTGAAGTACATTGCAATAATCATACAGTCTTACCTTGCATGGTGCTTAGTGTATCTTAGGCACTGAAAATAGTGTAAATACAATAAACTAATAAATTGTGTAATCCTCCTAAAAGCCATGTGAGATGGGTATTGTTAATTTCTCCATTTTGTAGATGAGGAAACTGGGACCCAGGGGATGGTTAAGATATTTACTGTAGTTTCACAGCTAGGAAAATGACAACACTGTGGTGTGACAGAGGCCACCACCCTCTCCTCTTCTCACTGAGTCTCTCTACATTGAGTCAGTCTGCAGTGTAAGTACTGTGATTCCCACTTTCCAGATTTGGAGTCTGCTAGGGACTCGGGCAAGTTAAGGGACGTGCTGAAGGTCATTTGCTGGTCGGAGGCAGAGCCAGGTTCGCTCTGAGGTTTATTAGAATGACTCTTCTGCTAGCCTGGGCTGCCCTCTCACTGCCCTCTCACTCTGCCTCCTGGGACATTAAGGTGTATCTTGAAGACTTCCTGCAGATGCTAGTTTGGGTGACCCATGGTGCTCACCAGCAAGATAGTAAAAGGGCGTTTCTTTCTAGTAATTCTCGGTCTCCTGTGTAGGATCCCCCTTCTCACTCACACCCCAGGACGTCCTCTGGAGCTTCTGAGCCCTGGAAGGGCTCTGAGGCAGCGAGAGATGGGCATTGTAAGTGATGCAGAAGCTGACCCTGGAGGAGAAGAACACACGTCCTTGGGGTCAAGTTGGCCTCTTTTGCTCAAGTCTCCTTTTATCCTGTCCCTGGTGGTTGTGTAGCTTAATTTGTCACCCAGATTGTGGCTGAGCCTCTTGCTGGACATTGTATTAGCTACTGTCCCCAAACCCAGGACTGTTGGTGACACAGCAACTCTTTGCTTCGGGTTCTGCTGAGTCGGGCAGCCCTAATGCTCTGGTAATGAAGAAGTGTTGGGACTGAACTCCTAATGGCTCATTGATTGGTTGAATTATGCTTGGTGTAAATCTGAAAATAGATTTTAAATATGTGCTTGGGGATTTGTGGGGATTTGTTACTTAGGAGCTTTAACTCAATCGTGGCTAGTTTGACAAAGACATCAACCCAGAAAGCTGGTACCTGGGCCGTGATGCTCTTCGCAGTGAGAGCCCCCCAGAGCCAGGACAGCATGCTGGGGGGCAGTGACCAGGCATGGAATGGCCCCCTTTCCCTTCACACGTAACCCTTGATAGGATCTGCTGAAGGGTGAAACAACCATTGCAAGCCCTGATACTCCTAAGGTAGATGGAGACATAGTACGTTCTGGAGTCTCCCTCTTATTTCCTTGGGAGTTAAGCAGAGCAGAAGTTGTCCTCTTCCTAATTGCAAACTTTCAGTTTTCCTGGAGCTGCCACTAGGGAAAAACCAAAGGGAAGGCTGCTGGGAGGTCTAGCTTATCCGCCCATTGACACATCCCTGCACCATCTCCTCTGTTGGCGTCCTTGGATCTAGGCCTAAAGGGGAGCTTCCTGGGGGGCTCCTGCTCTGGGGCTGGGCTTGTAACATTTGTGCTTCTTTTGGTGAATGCCAAGTTAATTTGGAGGCAAAAGAAAAGTCAGCGAAGCCAGAGCTGGCCTTCTAACACACCTGAAATACCCACCTTATATTTCTTTCCCTGTAGTTTATCAGGGACCTGAAACTCCTCCCATTTTTGGCTCAGGGTGAATCAGAAATAAATGAAGGAAGTCGTGAGTGAGCCTCCAAGAGACAAAATGGGAAGATACAGTGGGACCAGACTTCTAAGGGAAATTGGTCAGGACCCTTCCCCCTAAGCCCCAGAGTTTCCACTTTTCCATTTTAACCGCTGTCTGAAAGGCTGTGTTCCCCTTCCCTAGGCTAATTTATACCTAGCTAGTCATTAGAAAAAAGCCGTATCTTCAAGGAAGGGAAGAAGTAAAAACAAAACCTGGAAAAAAGAAAAAAATGCACTCTGCTCTAATAAAGAAGTCACTGACGTTCTGCATTATGAACTGTATTAATTTTTAATGGCTGAGAAAGGAGTTGATTTATAATGCATCCTTCCTGGCTGCAGAGCCTGTCCCCAGCTAATAAATAAATGACAGGTCTCTTCTATTAAAAGTATCCGTCATTTTACATTGTTGGAATGTAAATGGTGAGAGGCATTGAATGAGAGGCCCCTGGGGGAGGGCATGCCCTGCGTGCCCAGTAGAGAAGAGGCTGGTCGTGGAGGTTGGCCTAGTTTTGAAACACCGTTTAGCTCACGCCTTACTCTTGGCCTCAGCAGAGTGACCCAAATAGCTCTAATTCTTGTGGTCCAAGAGAAAGTTCATAAGAAGAGCTGGTGAACCACTTAGCACCAGTTTGTCATACAAATTTAAGTTCCCAGTCCTGCAGCAAAGCCACCCATGGCTTTCCCCCAGGTATCCTGACTGGGAACCTTGGGCATTTGTCACTGGGCTCCCAAGTGTCACTTGGGTTATGTGCTTAATAGTTCATCCTTTGTCGATGGCGATTTTATGATGCATAACTCTGGTTTACCTCCCTGTGCTTCTTCAGAAAACAAACAAGAACAAAAACCACCTAACATTTGTGTCCAGACCCAAAGTAATTTATGCTCATTGTCCACTTTGGGTGGGATTCCAGAAAAGTAAAAAGAAGAAAGTAAGATTGACCCCAAGTGCCACCTCCAATGAGAAACACATGAGAATTTTGTCTTTCAGTCTTTTTTTTTCTTTGCACGGATACGCTTACAAGTAAGTCACACGTGCAGGCGTGCCCACGCTAACATGCACACACAGAGTGTGCAAAGCCAAGACCGAATTCTCTGTATGGTTTTATAATCTGAACATGTCATCTGACAACACGTTGCTGCTATTCTTAATGGTTACATTTGCGTGGCCAGCCCGTATTCACGTTGGAGCTGTTGCAGAGCTGGCAATCTGTCCATCAAGATGCACTCTTTTGTTCTCTGTCACAATGCCAACTCCGGAGTAAACACAGTGCAGGAGAAAAAACAAGTTCAGAGCAAGATTTGTGCACAGAGCTTCTAATTATGGAGGAACTCCTATGCTGCAGAGCGAATGCAGAGCCTGAGAGCCGAGTAGAATGGCACAATCCCTGTGTGAGGGGGTCCTCATCCAGCTGGGGAGACAAGCTTGTCTCCTGGGGTTAGACGTACAATGAGGTGTATGCCACAGAGACGCCACAACTAAAGGGCTGGTGTGTTTAGAGAGCAGCGGCTTCTTTAAATTAAGGGAGCAGGGGCTTGGGTGAAGGCTTCATAGAGGAGAGGGCGTTTCAGCTAGAAAGTAGCAAAGGGTTTGGATGGGCAGAGATAGAAAGGAATAAACTTCCAGGCCACCGTAGCAGTACCTGCAGGTGGAGAAGGGGCAGGGCTTTGGAGGAGCAAGGCTGGAGGTCATGGTGACCAGAGGACGACCCCTGGGTTGAGGTCCTCAACAGAGCTTACGGAGATAATGCATATGAATTCGTGCACACAATTTGCACTTAAGTATTTCTGAGTTTTTGTTTATCACACTTGTCCTGTTATCAGTTTCTTAGAAGTAAGTAATGATTAGAGAAGTGAAGAAGCCATCCACATTCTAATAAAAAGTATAACAAAACAGTAAATTATTCTCTCTGAATTTAAGGACAGTTTCAAGCAGACACAGAGAGACCCCCGTTCCAGAAAGAAAAGAGATGAAACAACTCCCTGAATTTGCCTTTCAGCACAATGAACGTTATTTAGAAAATGAGAGAGATTTAGCGGCTGCTGCCAGCAGGTTCAACTCCCTCTGATTTATTTATATTGTCTTCATAGGCTTATAAAAATGGAAGTTTGCCTGGATTTTGAGACTAACATTTCTTTCCTTCTACATATGAATTTACTTCTTGATTTGTTGTGCATATTGCTAAACATAGACGAGACCACTGACTTTTGCTTTTGGGGGTGGGAGGGAAGAACCTTTCTGAGCTGGCGAGAAGAGGAATCAGACCAAATTCCTGCAAAGAGCCTGCTCCTGTATTGCAGGAGAGATGGGCAAGGCAGGATCAAGAAGTGTTCATTCTGCAAGCACCTGAAAGAGCCCGTATTTTTGGCATATCGGAAAAAGTGGCACCCTAAGATCGAGTCCTATCTGGTCCTGGTTTTATAACCAATCAGTTGCAGTTGCAGTATGATATTCACTTATATTTTTGCCTTCAAATCTTAGACCCAAAATTATCCCCGCGATAAGAATTGGCTGAAAGCACGTTTCTCCTTTCCTGCTCTTTAGTTCTCTTTTACTTAACTTCCTTATAGAATATAGAAGTTTTTTCAATCTGAATAACAAGCTCTAAAAGACCCCGTGCGACTCATCTTTCCTTCCTGTAGACGAGGTCGCTGAGTCCAGACTCATAGCTTCGTTACGTTAAGGCGTGTTGAGTATTTGGAGGAAAGGGAAGGAGCAGGGTCGGTAGCTTTGTCCACACGTCTCCCTTCTGGATCTGTAAGTGGAAATGCAACCTTTTCATTTCTCCCAAAGAAGTTGATTTTGTCTGGGCCATTTGATAAGGAATGTCTGACAAACGTGAACTGTCTGACTCAGGTGCAGTAATTACTACAGAAATTGGTTTTAGTGTCTTTGGGGAATTCTGCAGTTGAACCCAGAAGGCGTCCTCATCAAGCGGTTGTTCCAACACTTCTACAGATTTGAGAGCCTCAGATGTCATTCTTTCTCTTTGGAGTGATTCTTTGTTATTTTAGTTGATTTTCAAGGGGCACTGCAACTTGGTCCCACTGGGTTCCTGTGGGATACAGTGTTGCTACTGATATTCCCAAGTCTTGAAGTCAGGCACTGCTATAGGAGTCCTCACACACGATCCAAAGTGATCTGAAATGCCATTTGCACTTGATAGATCTTTCAAACAGTGTCTGAGTTCCCACTGGCATTTAAAGGAAGCACATTTGTGGCTAGGCATCTCTGTGATTCCCGTGCAGCCTTCCTATTACTTAATGCAGTCAGATCATAAAGGGAATTCATTTCTGCTCCTCACCTTCTAAATGACTGCACGTGGTTTGCAGTCGACAAACAGCACACTGGGACTCTTCTTCCATTTCATTGTTCTGGGGAAAACTGGTTGATACAGCCTCACCAGGAAGATGGCTTCTTGTTCTCAGGCTTTTCTTTGGCCAGCCCTGTGCTACGCAAGGGACCCCGTTTTCGTTCCACAACTCCGTTGCCTGCCTGTACTCTGACCCCAGGGGAGATGATGATAATGATTTTAAGCGGCCTCACCAGTGCACAGTTTCAGCTGTTGCTAGTGGAATTTTCAGAGGACTGTTGTTCTTAGAAGACAATGGTTCTCAAAGTGTGGTCCCCAGAAGAGCGCCACCAGCATCGCCTGGAAACTTGTCAGAAATGCCAATTCTCAGGATTCACTCCAGACCCACTAAATCAGAAACTCTGGATGTGGTGCTGAGCAATCTGTGTTTTAACCAGCTTTCTGGGTGATCCTGATCTAGAACCACGTTTGAGTAGAACTGTGTAAGATACTGGAAGTGAATCCCCCTCTCCCCGCGATCTAAAATAGTTAAAGAAGTTGAGAGGTATTTCAGTTCAAAATGCAATCATCAATAGTACTTTTGGAACATTTCTTCATTCGGTAAACATTTACTGAGCATCACTAAGTTCCAGATACTCTACTGAGTGCCAGGAACACAAATCAGCAAATAGGTCATTCTGATATGGTTCAATATGAATATGTAAAAACCCCTTTCGGTGACAGTAATATAATTGAGAGCCCCACATCTTCACCCTCACCTCTTATTCTCACCCTGTGACTGGGCTCCTCTGAACGGGGACTCTGCCAGAGCTTCAGGTCAGAGTGTCAAGAGTGGGAAATGGGGTGAAGCAAGGAATGGGAGGGGTGAGGAATGGGGTGCAGGCACCGGCTGTGCATCTTATTAGAGAATAGTGAGGACAGAAGCGTAAAGGGTTGTATTTTAGTTTGTGTTAACCTGCTTCCCTTCTGTCAAAACCACCACCTCCTGATATCACCATCCATCAGGAGCTCATCATCCAGTGGGTTTGTGGGTGATGTAGAGACGGGAGTATGGGGGTCAGAGACCAGAAAGTGCTTTTTCCTTCACACTCTGCACGGCTATGGGGTGCAGGGAGTGTGAGTCCTGCTGGCTTGGATGTGGCTTCCCGGCTTGCTCCTGGGGTGTCAGCTCTCCAGGTCTCTGCGTGTCTATGGTAAAGTGGGGCTAATAAGAGAAGGGTGTGCCTCATAAGGTGTTTGTGTGTAGTATTGTCACCCCTGGCAGAGTGCCGTGGCCTCAGTCTAGCTCACTGCAACCTTAAGGGATCCTTCTGCCTCAGTCTCCTGAACAGCTGGGGCTACAGTCACCTGCCACACACCCGGCTAATTTTTCTATTTTTAGTGGAGATGGGGTCTTGCTCTTGCTCAGGCTGTCTCAAACCTCTGACCTGAAGCAATCCTCCTGTCTTGGCCTCCCAGAGTACTAGAATTGATTACAGGCATGAACCACCAAGCTGGGCCTTTTGGTCTGTACTAAATGAGGGACCATATGTAAGGGGCTGGGGACAACTGCCTGCACAGAGGAAGCAATGGCTGACCCCTCGCTGGCGGCACTATTATCATAGTCTTCCTCTGGGACAGGAAATCAATTCCGCCCTTGGGGGTGGAGATGGGGAGGGTGTATCTGGAGACTTGCTCTGACATTAATGCAAATCACACTTTCTCCTTCCACAGAGTAATATGTGGTGGGAAGTGTCTCCCCACGTGGAAGCTGGTGTCACATTCTGCTGACCTAGTTAAGTGACCAGCTGTGTGTGTGTTGCTAGGACGCATGTCTCTTCCATCGTGTCTTCTTCTGAGCATTAACAGCTTGCCTTGACCTGGTCCATAAACTTCACCTTACTGCCAAGGTCAAGGAGATGCTTTTTCCAGAAAATATCCGACTAGTGAGAATTGAATTGTGATTTCCAAATGTTCTGAAATGATGTGACGATAGCGAATGTCCTTCACTGTACTGAATTTATACACATCTACCTCTTCCTGTTTAATATGGAAATGTGCATATTTTGAGTCCTCCCAGAATTATCTGTAGAACCACATTCTAAGTTGTTCCCAATTAAACTTCTCAAAATCCTGTTTTGATTTTTTTTTAATTTCCAATTAATATGAGGGCACTTAAAATTAGGCCAGATTACTTGCATTTGTAAGGCAAAGTCTTAGTTGTAGTATTTCCCCCACACAGGAAGTATGCCATATACCCACACATTGTTCCTACTGGGAAGGAATCACTCTACCCCCTTCTTGGATTCAAGTGAGTTTTTCTCTCATGTAAGCAGGTTGTTTTTAATGTGCCAGTGCATGTGATGCCTGTCTTTCCATCTTGTGATACTCTACTCAGGAGAGTGTTCTCCAAATCCATCTAAGTTGTAACAGAGGATACAAAATCTCCATCTTTGTTATGGCTGAATAGTATTCCATGGTGTACATATACCACAGTTTATTAATCCATTCATGGGTTGAAGGGCATTTGGGTTATTTCCACATCTTTGCGATTGGAAATTAGACTGCTATAAACATTTGAGTGCAAATGTCCTTATGGAAAATGCCTCTTTTTTCTTTTGGGTAGATACCTAGTAATGGGATTGCAGAATAAAATGGAAGGTCTCCTTTTAGTTCTTTGAGGACTCACCATAATTCTTTCCATAAAGGCTGTACAAATCCTTTTCTTTGGCAGGATTTTTAAAAGTTTTTTTAAAAAACAAGCTGGAGACTGAGCTTTCAGTAAATCCTGATGAATAGGAATTACAGGCAGCAAAAGGTGAGAGGCAGACCTGGTGTGGGGAACAGCATCTGCCAAGGTGTGGAGGTGTGTTCTGGGGAGAGGTTGGCGTCTGGAGGAGCAGACAGGTGGCAGGAGCCAGTCACCATGGCCTATGAGTCATGCTTGTTCACTCCAAACGAGCTGAATCTAATATTGTACTGTAGAATATCCACGGGTCAGAAAGGAACAAAAAGAAAAATGTTTGTCCAAAAAGACGTTTTTGTTTTTCCTTCGCGGGTAGTGTCGGGGCGGTGCTGTGGGTTTCTGAGCATTCTGGACTAAAAATTCGCCAGCAGCTTCAGGTAACTGTTATTAATCCACAGAGTAGTATCAGGTGAGTGATTTGCTCGCCCTGAGATGCATCTGTGAATCGTATAATTAGACTCACTGGCTTTCCGGGTTATTTCTAGTGTGACAGTTCTTTGATATTTTGTGGGTGTGTGTAAATTCCAGCCGCTCTGGAGGTAAAAACACATTTTGTGAATTTGGCTAATGGACTTTAGATGGACAAAAATATAATGTGTATTGTTTAAAGTGAAATTCTCCTTATTCAATAGGCTTTTGACATTGCTTTGTGGAATGAAATCGGTTAGTAATATGTGTCTATGAATATCTCAACATATCATTTACAGAAATAAATATCCTTTCATTCTCGTTCTTTCCTTTTTCATCAGGGGGAAAAAATACTAAAAAGCTTGGGGAAAGAACTACAAATTTATTTTACATAAATTTTTCTCCTGTCCCCAGGATATTCAGATCTTAAATCATCACGGAGGTGGTGGTTAGACTCACGAGCATGCATCACTCCCGAATGAGGAAGTGCAGAGACAAGCAGGAGCTTAAACCAGCGCTGTAGGCTGGGCCACGTCTTAGGGAGACAAGGGGAAGGTGGATGGAGGGGCTTTTGCAAAGGGCTGTGACAGCCAAAGGCAGAAAGAGTTTGCAAAAGAAGAGTGGTGTGGGAGGCAGAACCAGACGTGGGGGAGGAGCTGGGCCCCTATAAGCCTGGACCAGAGGGGTGAGGGTGCCCCCCAGATTGCTAGGATCAAGAGGCAGCTGGTCATGAGGAAACTGGTCAGTGACACGGAGAAACAGACAGGATGGCCATATAACCGTTGCTTTCTCGATTTGAAGGAAATTTGGGGCCTGAAAATTTGAAAGAAGTTTTTTCTGTTTTTCTTCCTTTTTCTTTTCTGTTTTTTTTTTTGAGATAGAGTCTCACTCTGTAACGCTAGCATGGAGTGTTATGGCATCATCACAACTCACAGCAACCGCAGAACTCTTGGGCTTGAGCAATCCTCTTGCCTCAGCCTCCCAAGTAGCTGGGACTACAGGGGACCACCACCCTCCCCAGCTACTTTTTTCTGGTTTTAGTAGAGCTGGGGTCTCACTCTTGCTTATGCTGGTCTTGAACTCAAGCAATTCATCCACTTGGCCTCCCAGGGTGCTACAATTACAGGCATGAGCCACCACACCCAGAAGACTTTTTCTCTACTTGAGACATCATGCATTTTGGCTTAGATAGGTTTGGCAAATCTGAGGACAAAGGAGGCCACAGTACAGTGTGGGAGAAAAGAGTTGTGTGGGTGCTTTCTCTACTGGAGGCTCTGGGAGTAGGAGCAGAGATGCCTCATTTACCCCTGGGGGTGGGTGGGGTGTCACATGTCCTACTAGAAAAGTCTGCATCTGTATTCCAACCCCAGCTCCAGCACTCAAAAGCGGTGAGTCCTTACACTTCTCATATGTACCACCACTCCATCTTGCAGGGTGGCCATATCATGGAGGTTTCAGACCAGCAGCCTGAGGGCCACACGCAGCCCACAGAGCTGTGTTGTTTGGCCCAGGTAGAACATGCCATTTTCTTTCTTTCTTTCTTTCTTTCTTTTATAATTTTATTACATCATAAATGTGTACATTAGTGCAATCATGGGGCACAATGTGCTGACTTCACATAAAATCTGAAATATTTTCATCAAACTGTTAAACATAGCCTTTATGGCATTTTCTTAATCACTATATGAAGACATTGATATTCTACATTTAGTTAGTTTCACCAGTACCCTTCTAAGATGCACTGTAGGTATGATCCCACCAATTGCTCTCCCTCCAGACAGCCTCCCCCCTCCCCTCCCCTCCCTTGCCCTTTTCCCCGTATTCTTGTGCTATAATTGGGTTTTAGCCTTCATATGAAAGCTATAAATTAGCTTCATATTAGGGCTGAGTACATTGGCATGCCATTTTCTTTTTAATTGATTGGTAACAAGTAAAATATGGGGAAGTTCACATACAAATTCTGCACTACCAGTTTCACCAATAGCAGTGTTTTTCAACCTTTTTTATCTCATGGCACACTTGAACCTACAGTTAAACTTCTACGCACACTTAAATTACATTGTTCAAAAGAAAAGAGTTAAAAAAGGTATAGACTTACTGCACAATAATTTAATAATTTTCAAAAATAATTTAAAAAATAATTAATGATCTTTCAAAAATAATTTAATTAATGATCTTAAAAGTATTGGTGGCACTGCTAAGCACACCAGTTGAAAATCACTGCCCTAGAGGCAGGCCTTCTGTAGTCAGAGCATGCTGTCTCCTTTCCGCCAGAGCCCCCTGCACCTTCTGTTGTCTTACAGCTGACTCTACCAGGTCATTTATGTTGCTCACCTGGATTTTGTGGCCATTTTAAGTTGTGATTCTCATATTCTCTCTCTGTCTGTCTCTTTCTCTCAATAAAGATTGAAGGAAATACAGGCAAAGTGTTCCATATTAGCAATCGCTCCATAAAATGAATGTAAGCTAGTGTTATCATCATCACAATTATCTTCATCTTTTTAATCACATGGATGATTAAAGTCCTTGAATAAGCCACTGGCGTAGAGGTTCCTTCCTGCCCCCTTGGTCATAGGCCTCACAAATCTGTGGATAATGATAGCTATGGTTGTCTCAACTAGACAAACCAGGAGTCTGTCCTTCCTTCGTTGACGGTTGCCATCCCTCTTCTTCAGTCTTACTCTCTTTCTTCTCCAGGCCCGAGCTGGGGGCTGGTCTATGAAGTCTGGGACATCTGAGCTGCTGCTAATGGAAGGGGAGCCTTCCAGCAGGGGTAGTGGAGGGAGGCGATGTGCATGGAGGTGGAGCTTACTTGTTCCATTTCCCGATAGTGGTCGAGATACCATTTCAGTAATTGATATGACATTATGAATAATGGATCATGGATCAAAGGAATTGTAGCATCTGTTCAATACGAAGATGGCTGAAGGCGGAGCCCTGGTTACTGCTTATTACAACTCTACTGCCACCAAGAACCTCTGAGTGTCAGGAGACTGAGATTGGGAATGGAAAATTTAATAAAATTTAAAATGTAAAGTGCTTTAAGGTTGCCTAGTCCCATGGATACAAAATGTGTATTCTCAGACATCTGCATTGGAAGCCCTTCGAAACTGCCGTGTCCTGCACCCCACCCTCGTTCATGGTCTGAATGTGGGGCTTGCTATCTTCTCCTAGGGCTCAAATGTACAAGCCAGTTTGGCACCTACTGATGGTGTCCAGTCTTGTGGTCTTATAGATGAGGAAACTGAAGCCCTGAGGGGTTAAGACTTTGCCCCAAGAGATCCAGTGATTCTGGTGACATTGGTGGCCTTGGGAGGATTAGAACCAGGTGCCCCATCTTCCTTTTTCACTTAAAATTACCTCCTAACATCCCACACATGGAAGTTCTCCCCAAACCAACTCTTTTCCTCTCTCGGGTTTGAGGAGTTTATTCCCTCCCTGGCAGTCTGGGATTCTGTCCTTTTTCTTCTCTTGGATAGCCCCAGAGCAAGTTAAGGGTCTGAAAATCTTTTGGTTCCCTTGGGTCTCTGTATCTCTTAGAGAGATGTGGCCAAGTCATCCTAATAGATAAATCCTTGACAGATCTTCCTTGCCCCTGAGGGTAGGAAGCAACTGTCAGAAAAGAACATTTGCCTGTTAACAAAGGGCTCTTCATACAATAACTAGGAACATGCCATGAAGGCTGTGTTAAACAGTTTGATGAAAATATTTCAGATTGTATGTGAAACCAGCACATTGTACCCC